>JBCJKH010060381.1:0-59989 GCA_039877255.1 Loriculus beryllinus | reverse complement strand
CCAGGGCTATTGCTCCTACAGCAAACCCTGACAGACAGAGTTTTGCCTCACCTTCCCCGTAACATCTCACATGTGGGACTCTTTGGGGCATGATCACTAGGAAAGTCACCACAACATATCTACAAACAGCACAAAAAATAACAGTGCTTGTATGTATTGATGGGAAGCTGTTGAAAATTCTCAGCCCACCAGCTTTGGGCCAGAAAATGAGGCTCACTGACATCTTCTCTCCTATATTTGCATCTCCAGCTGAATGCTCTCCAGCCTTACACCCAGCATAGGGATGTATATATAGGGATGTATATACCTGAGACACAAACTGTAAACTTGACTATAAATCAATGTTTTTGGAGGTAAAGTTGGGGTGAGCAAGGTCACAAGAACACACAGGCTCTGACACCAGCACACAACATAAGGCACTTGTTCTCCCAATGTCACAGAGTCCACACCAGGGCAGAGTTGTAATATTTACCTGTCCCTATGGGCACAGGGAAAACTAGTTAACTGATCTTATGAAATCCACTAATTAATGTTTATAAAGATTCAGAGATCAGAGTCCCTCTACAATTATTTTATAGCACACCCAAGTCTTTATCAAGAGACCTGTTCATAGCCTCAGAGACTAGAGTGATGCTTTGGTTTAATCCAGCCCTTTCCCAGCCCAATTTGGCAGCAGCCAGGCTGGTGCAGTGCAGAACATGACTTGTCCAAGCCCTCGAAGGATAAGTTGAAGTTTCAGAACCCAATCTAACCAGGAAGATAAAGCTAATGTTACAATGCAAGAGATACTCTGCATGAAGAGCGCTGGGACCATGTAACACCACTGATACCATCTAAAACCACCAAACTCTTGCACAGTCCTTTTATTCCCAGCCAAGAGAAGCCTGGCATGAACTGGAAGCAATTTCACTGCAGTGTCTAAAATGGCACCCCTGGAAGACCCGAAGAATGCTGATCCCACCCATGCTGGAAGCTTGCAACACATGCCCAGCAGCAGCAGAGACTGGAGCAACTCAGCACCAAAGTCTTAGAGCAGGAACAAAGAACATTCTTGCTTGGAATCTGCTCAACTGCTGCTAAGCCAGGGAGGGCAGTGAGTATTAGAACAGATAAAATCATGTATGTGCTATCATCCTGGTCCACATTGTGGGGCCATGAGGACCGGACACCCTGGAAACCATCAGTCCATGAGCAGGACATGGCTGGGAACACACATGACACCACACAGCAAGGTTACTCTTGGGAGAAGGTGGTTTCTAAGGTTAAAATCTTAATACCCAATTAGGTTTTTTGCACATTGCTCCAAATGCCTCTCCCTCTGCCTTTAGAAATATGGTGGCAACAGATTTTCCAGCAGGAAAACTCTTCTCTGTAGCAAGCATTTTATTTCAGCAACGTGCTAAAGAAGTGCAAAGGGTCACGGGAGCGCTGAGATGACATCAGCCTCTTTACTATTAATCCTGTGTTGAATATTATCCAGGAGAGAGTAATTCTTAATGAGGCCCTGATTTGTCTTGTTTAAACTTGCACATACCTGAGCTACTTTTAGGCCTAAACCCACAGAAAAGAAAATAATGCAGCTTGGCTTTAGTGCAAGCAAGAGAAGTGCTAATTCCACCTTCTTTTATCTCCAGGTTTACTCAGTAGTACAGAGCAAATACACAAAAATGGCGATTGTTACATTAAGGCACACCTAATACTACTACACCATTCTTAATGCCAATTAACTCTGAGGCCTTTCAACATTGCAATCACTCAAAGCACGCTTCAGATAATACAGCTGATAAGGTAAAAAGAAAGTGGTGTGATCAGCAGCTATAGGTAAGGCTGAGCTTCAGCAAGTGGAAAGAAAGCAGCACACAGCATCTTTGTTCTGCAGGTCTCCATAGCTTTATTGATAACTAACCCAGCTCCAACATCCACATGCTGCTATTAAATATGATGCTTTATATGTACAAGAGGCAAGCCCCAAGAAGTAGGAAAGAAATTCAGGAACTCAATTTCAGTGCTAAGGTTTCAGCTTATTCCAGGTTTACAAATAAAACCAAGTGTAAAGAACCAAGCAGCTGGGCCAGGCTTGCCGTGCAAGTCATGGTGAGATGTTAAGGACAGACGAAGGCATCCTGCCCCTGGCATAGCTTGGAGCTGGCTAGAGTCTTACTCCATGTGAGAAGAAACTGCCAAAGGAGGTAAGTGTGTGAGCAAAGGACCAAAACCCAGCCCATGCAAAAGACACCTTTGCTGCCTATAGACATGGGTTTTCTTTGTAAGGTGCAGGTTACAGAGGTTTCCAGCCCACTTATTAGTAATGTAGAGGCATAACTGATGGTGATCCAGAAAAGCCTACAGAAAGGGTAAAGTTATATTAGTATATTAATAGATACTTTAAAAGAATAATTTTATAACCATATGCCTGCTAGTAAGGGCAAAGAGTCTCCCATGAAGTCCAGGTCTAGCAGTGACATCCAATTACACAATGGACACCAAAAGAAGCCAATGCCAGCAGAGGAGACACTGGTCAACATGGTTTAGCTCACTCATGAGATGCCCAAAGCTGACAGAGAAACCTACACAGTCAAATGGGGAAACTCCATGGCTGATGAGCAAGCAAGAGGCAGCAGGAGTCTGAACTGCTCAGCAGCTTAAGCAGCTTAACCTTTTAATTTTCATGCTCTAAATTAAGTCATCAGGTTTGGTTATTTCTGAGATGGAAGGTATGATCTTCCTCTCTAAATATACATGTGGAAGGCTGCCAGGGGGGAACGTGGGCCTCCAAAATCAACAGGCAATTCAGCTTTCAGGAGAAGAGAAGCCCTTGGAGACCTCAGAAGCTGTTTGAAAGGTCTTTGTTCACGTCAGGGAGAGGAGACCTTGGTAGGCTTCACAGATCAGGAGAGCCTACGTTTCTGATTCAAACTGCAAAGCGACAGAGCCTTCAAAGCAGAGAAGACGTGTGTAAGCAGAGCAGCCCTGCAGTTCAAAGCAGCCACAGAACTCTAGATCCAACAGCCTCCTGTTAATGAGCAGGACAGTGCCCTGAGGAGCTGGCGATACTCCCTGTGCCTTTGAATCCTCTCACACCTTGGAATTAGCTCAGCTCATTTTAAACCTGTTTATGGCAAGACCACAACACTGCTCATTGTTGTTAGCTACCCTAGGGTATAGGACCTGTCTGACAGCTCCAGACTGTGACAAAACCTGATGAGGCTTTGCCGGAGGAAGACTCAGGCTCCTCATAAGGCTGGGATGCTTCAGGAGCCAGTGGAAAGGCCAGGCTTTTTCCCACATCTGGGATCCATGATATGAGGGGCAAGGCATGATGTGGGTATTGTAGGAAATCCTACAATGCAACCCCGAACTATTTCTTTCCTCCACTAACTCAAATATTAGTTATCAGATGGTGCAATAACACCACTTGGGCACCAGTACCACGCAGCACATCAGAATGCTCCAGACTTCAATGCACCAGAGGCAGACAAAGCTAAAACTGTCAACAGGGAACCAGGCTCACACATACAAGTGTGGCATCAGCCCACGGGATGGGAGATCCCTCTATCCCTCTCAAAGCACACCAGCAGCTCTGTCAAGCTCTTTTCAAGCTTGACACACATTTCAACTTCCAAAAGCATTGCTTCTCTGCCTTCTTCCCTGAAAATCAAGATTTCCAAATGTTAAATAGTCCTAAATTTTCCACTTGGAATCAAAAAGCATTCAGAAGAAAATAAAAATGGGAAAGCCTAATCAAAAAGCATTTCATAGGGTGGGGGAAGTAACCTGCAGCACTTACAGCAAGCAGAGAACTGGTTCAGTGTTCAAAACCAAGTTTAGGAGTTGCTAGATTTCAAAAACCACCTTGTTACAACTCATAAAGACAATTGATTAAACCACAGAATATGACACTATGGAAAAATAAGTTATTGCTTGGGGGGGGGGGGGGAAGAGGTAGGGTTTTTTTGAATTCAACTGTAACCGGACTGATCTGTGCTAAACAAATTTTGCTTATATATTTCTAAACTGCACTGTTTATTCTTTGACACAGAGCAGCGAAACCCGGTTTCAGCTCAAAACTCATGCTTACAGTGCAATCACCAAGCCTCAGAAGGGAAGGTCTAGAGCCATGGGATGCCACCTGGCCAAGCACGATGCAAACTGGGGCTGCGTAATGAGCAGCCCAATGGCCTCAAAACAGTAAACCCATGCTTGAATTAGCGCTTCAGACTGGTTTAGCAAGCGCAATGACTTGGAATCAGTGTCTAGAAGTTTTCACTGGAGCCATAACAAAGTCAATCTAACTCATTTCAACAGGCTTTTCCCTGTTGCAAAGACAGGATCACCCAGGTTTTATAGGGAAAGGAGCCTATCAGGGGAAATGCAAGTTAAAAGAGCAATACCCGTGAATTTTAAAGTCATCTGCACTGCCTTTTATCTACGTGCTGCTGAAAACATGAGCAGGATCACAGCAAATCAGGTCATTTCACACCATGGAGCCATAAAAGAGCTCTCTGGGTCTTGCTGCTCTAGTTAAAGATGGCTCGGGCAGAGCAGTACTTGCAGACAGACTACCCACCAGCTTCCCTGTGCTAATCAGAAACAGCCCTATCTCACTTGGAGACTAAAACCAGCCCCGTTGCTGCTTTGCTGAATGAACAGAACCCATTAGCAGGTTTCAAGTGAGTTTTTCTTCTTTTCTCTTGGGCTGGATCTAATTAGAAAAGGAACAGCACCACCAGAAAAGCTAAAATGAAACTGTCCCTTCAATTAGTGAAAAAATCACTGGCAGGAAAGCCGGACCTCTGGGCTGCTGGGGTGCTGTCTGTGTCTTTGACGTGGCTCTCCAGGAGCACCAGGCAATCCCCTGCCTTCAAATCCCACTTGGTAGCTGGATGCTAATTAAATCAAATCAGGGTTTCAGCAACAAAACATTTCTGGAACACATATGAGCAGGGACAGGCTGACCGGTACTGTGGTCACCATCCTAAAGTCAGAGCTGCTCCTTATTCCAGGGGATGGAGAAGGGAGGCAGAGACAAAACAAGACTGCTGGCCATGTCAGTGCTCCCCAGTGTCCTGAAGTTCCATCAAGCATGATGAAGGGAGAACGGTCAGCCTGGGCCCAAACTAACCTTTTTTGCCTTACCCCAGTAAAGGAACCTACCAACCAGACATTAAACCAAACCCTCATGCTAATATGCATTGAGATTTCACTCAAACTCACTACAATCATAACAAGAAGATTAACATATTTAATTAGTAGCGCCTATATTTAGCTGTTGCTGCCAACTCCTCAGCGCAATACTACAGACATAAGTCCATTTCCAAGCACATATATGCTCATGAACATCAAAAGGCTTGGAGATGCCATTTGGGATCAGGAAACAGGTATTCTGATGCAAATACATCCAGCCCTATTACCCTCAAAAGCAAGGCTCAACCAGAAATACAGCTTCTTCAGACTGAGATCCCTTGTGACATCCAGTCTTTCCTGCTTCTAGCAAGATCTGGAATTGCCCTGAAAGAGCCTTTCTTAAGATAGCTCAGAAGACCTGTTTTTAGACTTCACCTCCTCTGCACACACACCTCTGAAGGTCACAGGACAGGAGGTGGTGACAGTCCCATCACTGACCTCGCCTTCCCCAAGGAAGATGGAGACCTTCTGATGTCTCCTGCTTGTGACAAGGATGTCGTGGGAACCATACAGGTATCATTTTCCATTCCCTTGAAAAGAAGGGACTTGCCTGAAACCAGAAGTAGGATTAAAGCCCATAGCCCATTAATTCTCAGTTTACCAAACCAGGAAACAGCTGGCTCCAGGTTTCCCACTGCAAATCAGCAGCTCCCCCATCCATGCTGCAAAATAAGTTTCTGCTCAATGTTTCAAACTGAGTGACTGTAATGAGGAACATGACCATTTTTCCACTTAATTCTCCCAAAAGACTGCAAGATTTACAAAAAGTGGATCCAAACAACGGTAAGAGAAGAGGCCATTCCTGTGCTCTGTTAATGGGGTGTTAAATTATCTCAATTACATGTGTTGCAATGTCACATATTTAGCTCTGTAACAAGCACTAAAATCTTGGCATTGCTTTTGGCCAAAGGCAATTGCTTATCAAATGCAGTGCCAAAGAAAAATGATAACTATTTCCTAATGCATTAGAGGAATTTTGCACTAGATGCAGAGCTTCATTAGCCAAAGACAAATGCATTGTGATGGCATGGTTTTAATCTATGCAGGGTCTATGCCGGCACTGCGAGAGCATGTTGTGGCAGGGAGGTCTGTGGAAAGAGGCTTCTGTTGAAAGGGAGATGAGCAGAGCACAGCCAGAGACATGTGCACCGATGCGTGTTAATTTACTCGTGCTGCTGTTTAATATTATTTAGAAAGCTTGCTGTCTACATTCAGTGAGGGAACATCAGCAGCACCGAAAGGATGTGTAAGCATTATTACATTATGTGAAGGATTTATCGATTCATAGAACCATTTAGATTGGAAAAGACCCTTAAGAACATAGAATCATGGAATAGTTTGGGTTGGAAGGTACCTTAAAGCTCATCCAGTTCCAACACCCTGCCACAGGCAGGGACACCTTCCACAAGAGCAGACTGCTCCAAGCCCTGTCCAACCTGGCCAAGATAGAGTCCAACCATTAACCTAATACTACCAAGTCCACCAACACTGCCAAGGTCCACCACTTCAGCAAGAAGACTGACTGCAGAAGCACCATCCACACTAGTAAAATGAAAAATAAAGATGATCTGCTACCCTGAACAACATCCAGATCTTTGCTGGATACATGACAATTTATACTGTTTGGAGAGCCTGGAGGACTGCTGTGTCAGGACTGCTCTAAGTCACACAAGCACTGTCACATTTAGATTACTGGCTTCTTTCAGCCTGGTTTGGAAATCCTGCAGCAACAGCTACAGCCTCCCCCAGCATCTCCTTGAGCATCTCCACACCCCCGCCCTTCTGGAACCTGGATGAGAAGAGCCTGCACTGAAGGGAAAAACAACATGGGGGAGGAAGAAAGTGAGGTGAACTCTCTTTAACCCCAAGAAGAGTGCAACGGGATTTCTTATTTTCTTCCCTCTGGTTTGTCCATCCCTAATTAGTATCTCAGAGAAAGACATGCTGGTATTTCTTAACCTCACTAGCACAGAGATACTCAGCCAGCACTGCTTGGTGCTGCAGAGATTCACAGTTCATGCTTTGTCCTCCTAACACTTCTCCCAGGCCAGACCAGGGGCTAAACCAGACATAGAAGCACACTTTGGTCCAAAGAGTCCTAAAAAGATGCCTGCAACAGCATCTTCCAGGAGCTGGAGCACCCTGGCCTGAAGCCAGCACTGGGAGTGTGCTGGATTGAGGCTTAATGACTTTACCATCCAAAGGTATCTGTGGGTGTATCCCACAGATAAAGTACAACTATCACTTGCAGCTTCCCACGGGGACAATTCCCTGAGATTTTGTTCATTTAAGCTCAAGGGTGAGGAGCTCAGCTTGGGAGGTTGCATCCACCCCAGGCACAGCTCCTAGAGATGAGAGATGCTGAGGTGGAGAAGGAAGGATGCATCCCACTCTCCCTCTCAATACTGCAGGGCTAGCAGCTGGTCTCAATGAATGCAAATTCTTCTGCCATCATCCAACAGAAAGCATGACTTCAGCTCAGAGGGGATATTTATAGGTGCTTCCCAGGAATGCTGTGGCAGGGAACCACACAGACACAGTCCATAACATTTGGGAAACGCTGAAGCAAGTTTAGTTGCTGTCAGGGCTTTGAGGACTACTTATTGACAGCGTTTGTCAGGATATTTCATTCACAACAACCAAAACGGTAAGAAATTCTGGACTTGCCACTAAATATTCACAACTGAACTCAGATCTAAGACATACATTCAACCCGGCCAGGGAACAAAATCAGTGCTAAATGATTTGTTAATCGAGAGAGTCAAAGAAAGAAGCCATGACTTACTAACAAGCCAAAATATGAGTTTGCTCATGCAGAAACCTTGCTGTTCTCTTGGATCAAAGCACTTGAAAGGAATCTCATCAATTCATCAACCTCTCCCACTCACAGGCTACACAGACGTGGCCAGTACATGCCTTTGAGGATGGCAGATGATTTTAGACCAGATGCTGTCAACCAACATAAGCTCATCTCAGAGCAATGACACAACTTTAGGACCCGTAGCATCTGGCTTGCCGGGACTTCCTACTGACCGGAAGGTTGTAAGAGGTGTCCTTAATATCTATCACACCCCCCAGAGCGTACCCACCACAACAGGACTCACAGATGACTTCTCCTGGAGAAGTGCACTCATTAACAGCTAGAGAAGAGGTCTCCATGGGAGGGATTTACTCCAAAGAAGACACATCCTTCCTGATAATGTGTTCCAGTTTCCTTTTCCCTATTAACATCTGGGGGATATTTATAGATAGCCAATTTAGCTCAGTGGTTCCACATATGGTTCTGCAGCAGCGCCTTTTTCAAGCCCTAGCACTCGCTGGGTGCAAAGAGTGCAGAGAAACCCTTTCTCGAAGCAGTGAGAAACGATTCCCAGCACGTTATAAAGCTGAACAAGGAGTCACTAACATGTGAAGAAACAACAGGAAAAAGGAATTTAATGTTGAATAAAGTGGTGCAACAGTTCTGGAAAAAAACAAGCAAAGATTATCCAGTTTGTATAAGATATTCCGAAACCTGGTGTCAGTCCATCATGTTTTGTATTAAACCCAGATGTATATCATCTTCTCATCAAAGAGAAGTGGCTGTAGTTGTTACAGTCGGCCAGCTGGTTTTAAGCTCCCCTTTTCCCCGTAGTGTAATATATCCCGTGCTCATTGGAGCTTATGTCCCATGGAATATCTTTGCAATTTGTAACCAGCACACAATGTGGCTCAGCTGTAATTCCATAAATCACCCTGGAGCCTCCGTTTAATAATAAATCTTCTGATAGCTCTGGACTGCAAGGGACCAAGTGAAGGACTGAAAGGGGATTGGGGTTTTTTACTTTTCAAAGAGAAAAAGAGGGATGCAAAGACATTTGGAAAAGCCACAAGGGGTCAGTGTCTTGGCAGAAATCCTCCTTCACCATTGAGGAGCACAAGCAGAGTCTCAGCCCCAGGACGTTTTTAATACTCAAAGACACGGGTAGGATTTGTAGGGGCAGGGGGTTGATTTTGACGTTTCTCCCTCCCTTCTTTTAAAGAAAAAGAGCAACTCAAGAAGCAGTTCTGCTTTGCTGCCCTGTTTTTATGCTTGCTTTGGCACAAGTGACCTCTCAGGAGTAGGCAGAGTCCTGAAGGCGAATACTGACCTTGGACTCATGTTGCTCAACCAGGATGGATGTTGGGGCCATGGAGAGAGAGGGCTCAGCACCACCAGCCTTCCCAGAACAACCTCTCAGTGCTCGGAATTATCTTCCATGGTGGGAGAACAATGCCACAAAGAGACAATGGGAATCAGAGACCCTTGGCTTCACCCAGTCCCTCTACACTGGTGCAACTCCATGGTGAGCTCAGGGCTCTCCTTGGGTTCTTCCTGATTTGGTGGCATCACCCCCACCATGCCTGGGGACATCAGACCAGCCTGAGTGTGAGTCAGGATGGAACAACATGAAGATGCACAGTAAAGTAGCAGTGGATCAGTAACAACCCATGTATACCCAAACCTGCACTGGCACAGTGCCTTGCAGTATCATACAGCTCTTTAAACAAATATAAGCTTCAAAGTCTTTCTCTCTCCTTTACCCACCAAAGGGGTCCATTACCAACAACAGGTCTAGAGAAGGAGGGACCAGAACATTTCCCAGCTCATCTCAAAACAATAATCCCAGAGTGTTTTTAAAACACAGGAACATCTCATTCAATACTGGGATACAAGTTCTCATTCACAGCTATGTAAGAAGTTGGCTGATCTTTCAAGGTTCATCTGCCACCTTTCCCTATGCCAGCTTCCTGCCCACATGGAGGACTTCAGAACTGTTCTGAAGATGTTTTCCATCAAAGAGCACTGCTCCAAGAGGTGATACCCAGAGGCTGTATGAGCCTTGACTTTGCTTCCCTCTCTCTGGTGCATTATACTGGAATCAGATCAAACACAGAGGAAGGGTTTCTTGTGGGGGTGTCTGGGTTGGTGAGAGAGGAATGATTGCCCAAGTCTTACTCAAGGAGCAGCTCTGACCTCCCACACCCCCTCTGCACACCACCACTTATCTTGAAGGCAACGTTTCACAACATCACATTAAACCATTACCTCAGAGCTTTCTTTTACATTTAATAAACCAGAGTTTAGGAACATCAATATCAAAAACCTTCTGGAAGTTTCATCTCAGCTTGCCTAGTTTCAGAGTGAAAACAGAACCATCTCAGCCAGCTCCAAAATCATTGCATAGCCCCTTTCATCTTGCTTGATACCGGCTCATCCACACCTTTGGGCGAGATGTTAACTAATGCAAGAGTTCAAGGGCATGGATAAGGTTTTTTGTAAAGGAAAAGATATCAGTTCCTATCAGGGCATCACACACTTGAAGGCACCTCAGATGCTGAGAAGCTTCCTGCCCAAGCTACTACACAGAACCCACTGGAGGGGGAGGATTAGCCCTTATGAAATACCAGAAGCAACAACCAGAGGAGAATCTTGTGCAGTTCACTGCATGCAGCAAAGACAACTCAGCTGCGACTTTCTTGATGGGAGACATTGAACAAAGAAGAACAGCTTTACTGACCATTTACATGCAACTGTTCTTTGAAGAGCTGCAAGCAAGCAACTAAAACCCACATGAGCACAGAGAGAAGCATGAAGGATGTTTTAGGAAGGGAAGGCACCTAGAAGCCAAGGTTAGAGCGCTGAAGGCATTCCCATACGCTTAACGCTTTCACTAGAACTGAGGAAAAACATCTGTAGGGGGGGGAAAAAGGTTTTTAAAGTGTCCTGTGCCAAGGGTTCAGCTCCCAAAGAGTGTAACTTCACAGGGAGCCTCCGCCAATCCACAGCACAGGCAGTACTAGGGGAGCACCAGGCTTGATGGGGCAGCTTGAAGAGCATCAGGACATGGGTCACCAAAGGGTTTCTGAAGTTTCACAGGCTTCAGGTTTCAGATTTATCTATATCTGATACTTCAAAGATTTTAACTGGCAAGAGAGAGAACTGAGCCTGAGACAAAACACCCACAGCAGTCAAAACAGAGGCTGTTTAAATCAATCTGGTCAGAACAAGTTGCCTTTAGATACCAGTGTTACAGACTACTTTTCACTGATACACCATTCACTTCCACCACCTTCACTATGAGATTTGGGACTGAAAATCTACTTGAAAGAGGCTAAGCCTCAGCCATGCACACATCAATCACAGTGTCTGCAGGGATGGAGTAAACAGAAGCTCTTGAGGCACCTTGACTGCTGTTTCTCCAGGCAGGCACAGACAGGTCAACACCCAAGAGACTGGACAAGGACCACGCATGAGCTGAAGCAAACAGGAGGGTTCTGTAGAATTCAGATATTCAGCAGAAAACCTAAGAAGTTTCTGCCAAACTCTAATGTATTTCAACTCTCCTCTTGGTCTTCCAAGGCCAAAGAACAGCTCTGCCATAGGAAAACAACCTCCTTCCCTATGAACACTGCCCATACATGGGCCTAAAGGGTACACAAAGACCTCTGCAAGGCGAGCAGAGAGAAAGGCCACTGCAAGGTCTCAACGGCAGTGCCAAACACATCACAGAGCTTCTCCTACAGGCCTAGCACCAAACCACCAGGTCCGGGAACTCACACTTTCAGGAGTTAAGAAGCACCAATGGGTTAATTATTGACTCACCAAAGCTATTTCTAAACCCCTGCTGTGACAGAGAACTGTAGAAGCTGTTACAGCATCAGCTCCCCTTGGACTGATGGTCCCACTCAATCCCCATCGTGCGATCTGGACCATGGGCTGGCTTACAAAGCCCTCAGAAGAAAGAGGAAAAAACATGCTGAATTCCCCAGCATTTGAATCACAGACATGTTTGCCAAGAACCGGCCTCCCGTTACAGTTTCATAATTCTTCAATCCTTTCAGCCTAACTCAGACACCATTTGGGTAATAATTAACCGTTCCCAGCCCTCGGCGCCTGCTCAGTCAAGCTCTGCATGTTCAAGCTTGGCATGTGAGGCCTTCAAAGTTAACAGCACCGCAAGTTTATTTCTGTTAATTGTGTTATTTTGGAAGGAGAAGAGGAAGGAAAGCAATTTCCAGAACCTAGTAGAGGTTTTCTTCTCACCCTTCCCCCAGCATCCTTTGGGAGAAGGCACTTCCACACTCATGGTGTCTCTTCCCCAGAAATGGGTTGTGGTTTCAATTCTGTGTCCCAAAAGTGAATGCAGTGGCATGTCAAATATCCCTGCTGCCACGGGAGGAAGCACAGCACATGCTCCACACATTAACCTTCACATGGTGGTGTTTAACAGCAGCCAGGGACCCAGTCTGCTCTCCAGAGCAGTTCATACTGCCTGCCTGCAAAGCCTTGTGTCCCAAATGCCATCTACTGCATAGCACCACAACCTGACTCAGACTAGTAATGATGGAGAGCATCATCCAGTTTAAAACACACAACCTGAGTTGAAAGATAAGAGAAGACATGGGTGTTGGATGCAAGAGACAGCCAGGGACAAGGTGCAGAATCTTCTCCCTCCAAAATCCACAACCAGGCTGCAAGGGATGCTCTGAGGATTCTTTCCTTTCTCTCCCATCACACATGCTCTCCTCTGTGATGACAGGCTAAGGGGCATGCTTTGGAGACAGAGCCCAGCTGCAATCTCCTGCTACTGCAACTGACACAGCCCCCATCATCCTCTAACACTGTGGTCACACAGGCAGGACATGAAAACATTCTGTGGCCATTTCATTTAGTTCCTGCCCCACCACAGGTCCCTGGTACAGAAGCACTGTGAACTGAGCAAGAGCCAGTATCTCCTGCATTACTATAGCATACTGCACAGCATAAGCAATGGGCAACCCCACCCTGGGAAGCAGGAAACAGGTCAGAGATGCTTTCAATTTATTATTAACAAAAAATAAGTCAGTAAAGACATGGCTGGGAGTCTTTTATATGGAGGGAAAAATCCCATTCCTGCTTCCCTCTGTGTCACAGGTCAATGTGCACTCCCTACAGGAGCTGTGGAGGATCCAGACAGTCTCATCACGTATGCCACAGGGCAATCAGCTTGTCACCCAACCTAAACTGGCAGCTGGAGGGTGGTGAGGTTGCCTGTGCCCAAAGGGCTGTCACACAGCAGGGAGCTGGGAAGCATCAACACACAGATGAGGAACCTCAGAACAAACACTTGGCAGCAGTTGTAAAGCAACAGGGAAACCAAGGATCCTTTATTGGGACCCCAGGATGACAGCAGGATGGGGACATGCCACCGGTCAATGGGTCCTGTGGTAGCAGATCCCAAATTTGGCATCCCCAAGACCAATTCCCTCTGCCAGTGCTAACCCCCTCCTACAGATGTGATCATGCTAAACATAATCCCATAAACACCATCCAGATGTGATTTGGGAGGCTAAATAATAGTTCTTGATCTTCTGACAATAGTGCCCAGAAGGATTTGGAAAACTGACAAAAAAGCTTTGAAGTTTTATGTAATGTGCTTAGGACTTCTACAGTGGCAGCTCCATCATCCCTGTCCCTTCAGCCAAGGGGCTGAGCACCCTTCCCACACCCAGAGTTGCTTTTGTGACAGGAAACACCAGCCTAAGATCTGCAGAGGGCTTGTGCTGCATGTTCAGGAATAGGAAGCTTGGATGCTGCTCTGCTGTGGATCTCCATCTCAGTGATGTAAAAAAAAAAAAAGCAAATCACATTGATGTTACCCAAGGAATTCTGGGCTTTGGACATTCACTGTTTCCTGGTCCAGGCTGAAAATATTGTGGGAAAAATTATACCCAGTATAAACTTGGTAGCTCTAATCCCAGCCTGGCAGCAAGCAAAAAGCATGAAAAACAGTGGAATAACGCTTCTGAGAAGGGGAGAGTAGCTGATGGGGTTTATTCTTTAACCAAGTTTCCTAAGGAACGTGGGATCGAGCCACCCTGTCTGTCCAGCCCTGCCATTTCCGAGCCACTTATTTCATTTTTAACAAAAGCTGCGTGAGGATGAGCAATTGCAAAAGACATTCCATGGGGTCTGGCACGTTGTCTCCACACCCCTTCTGTCCCTGTGCAGGCAGAGTCTGCAGCAGAAACACTATGCTTATGAAACAAGGAGCTACAAGAGATGTCCCAGCCTTAAAACCTATGAGCAGAGTCTGCATCTTCTCAGACAAGCAAGAAAATCCAATCCTATGGCACCTGGAGCTTCTCAAGCCCCCTCCTCCTCAAGAAACACCTTTATTCCCCCCAAAGCTTTGCTTCTCCACCAGCCTCCACAACAAGGATGCCCACCAAGAGCTCCATTACACACACCAGGTCCCATCCTGCTTCTCAGCAGTTCTTTTTTATCTCTATCCCCCAATCCCATGTTCTCCCAAGCCAGGGCTGGAGGGCAGCTGCACGACTCACATTTCCCCAAGAAATTCCGGGAAAGGCTCTCCTTTTAACGAGAAGGGTTTTTTTTCCCCTGCAGACTTCCATAGCCAAGCTAATAAAAATGGAAAGCAGTAAGAAATTCCACAGAAGAGAGATGTGGGGGAGGAGGAAAGGGAAGACACTGCTCATTTGAACCTATCCTAAATAGGAGGAGATAATTAGCCACATATATCCCAGGAAGAATAGCAACAGTCTATGCAATTATTGGGAATGCACACTTTAAGAGCATTGGCCAAAAATGCCTGCTTTTATTAAAAAGGAATGGTTTCACAAAGGCCCAACTGTAAGAAAGGTTGTAATTTGCCCAAATAAAACTTAATTTGATCCATGAAATAGCTGCGGTTTATTGTGTAATATATGTGCTATGTGTTTTAATTTAATAGAATCCAATATAATTGTAAGCCAGTTGAGTTTCTGAGCAATTTTGGGTTGTTCCCACAGTGTCTATAGTACAGATGCTACTTTGTGCATCGCACCAGCACATACATAAATCAGGGATACAGAAAAGATTACCCACAAAGCAGCAAGCAATGCTCCATCACACACCAAATGGAAAATAAGACCTTTGAGGAAAGCACAAGTTATTTACAGGAAATAACTTCATGCCCCAGAGTTAACCACGGCATCCCACTCCTGCACCCAGTATTGGGTGCTGCAACAGTTGCTGCAGAGAACAGCCCTAGGATTCCACCCAGCACCAAGCGATGCCGTGGACCCCACTGCAATGCCATGCCACTCCAGCACTCCTCCCTTCAGCCAGATTGAGCAGCCCATTCCACCTCCAGTGAGGGGAAAAGGAGTTTGCTTTCCAAGGAAGGTGTGGTCCATGCTGGCCAACTAGTTTCAGACCAGATCCATGTTCACCCATGAGGCAGCTCCTGCTCCTAGACAGCTTGGACGAGGGACAGGAGGGATACAATGGAGTGGAGGCATCAGGATCTTGCCCTCCAGCACAGCTCCACAGCCAGTTTCTCAGAAAACTGAGGTTAAAAACAGCCCCACTCAACAAATGCAACAGCTCAAATCCCAAAGCAGCACACAGCCCCATCCTGCAGTTGGCTTGTTCCACTGGGCCATTTACCCAGGATGAAACATTTGATTTTTGTCCTGGCATTTGTCAAACCAAACCAACCACCCTCTGGCTCCTGACACTCATTTCACACCCCTCAAAAGGCCCAGGAGAGCAGCAGCTCTGACCATGCGCTGCTTCATCCTAATCCAGGACCATGCTACATCCCAGAGCAGGCAGAAACCCTGAGCCTACAGGACCCACTGGAGTTTTGGGAAGTGCAGGTGCCTATATGAGCACTTCAGCAACTCTGCTGCTCTGTTAAAAACATGAATCCACAACCCAGAGAGCTGGAAACGTTCCATGACTTATAAAGGCCATAAAGTCAGGCAGCATCACATCCCAAGACGAACCTCCAGCTCATTCCTCTGCACCAACAGTGATTTTTCTCTTTTTTCCTTGTCAGCCCATGCATTGGCAACACAATATTCAGCTTCTAACTGTGTACTGAGCAAGTCACCTGCACACCTACTGCAGAGAAAACCCTGATAAGGACTACTGGACTGACAGACCCAGTAGAACTGTGGCAAAACCTATGCCACAAAGGGGTCTTAGCCTCTCTTTTTAAGAGGTGAACATGGTTCCTTTTAGCATTAACTTCTGTTCTGGCTGGTAAAAGGTATTTCTCAGTCATAGTAATAATGAATGCCAGCGACAGGGATGATGAACACCTCACAAGATAATCAGCAGCCTCTGGGACCTACCAGCAACAACTGGCTGCTTCTCATCAGCCTATTGCTAAAGTTTAAAATACAGTATTACTCAAATTAAGAGGATCTCATCAAATAAACAGACTCCACAAATCAAAGCCCACACGCAGGTCCTACACTAGAATTACCAATTCAGGACTCCCACTTGAGTAGAACTCGGGTATATTTGGCATAGGGAAGTCAGAATCAGACTATGCATTGATTTTATGAAGGCTTCAACTCCCTGGTTTCACCCATAACACTAAGAGGACCAGCTGATGCCTCTGCCAGTACTCTGGCACTAACAGATAAAGATGTCCAGCCAGTTCTGCTGCTTGTGTAACACCTCAGAACACCTGTGTCCCAGCACCTCCACAGAC
Source organism: Loriculus beryllinus (assembly GCA_039877255.1). Taxonomy (NCBI): domain Eukaryota; kingdom Metazoa; phylum Chordata; class Aves; order Psittaciformes; family Psittacidae; genus Loriculus; species Loriculus beryllinus. The sequence continues at coordinate 43,292 of JBCJKH010060381.1, read as the reverse complement.
GAGCCATGAAGCAGTCAGGGTTGAGACAACTCTTCTGCAGGATCAAGATCTTACTCCTCCTTAACAAAGAGGCCTGAGGCAGCTCCGCCTGAGCAGGAGTCACTGCCTTAGCAGGGGACAAGACTCACCAGCTAAGATCAGCCAAGGCACCACCATACAACCAACCCCTGACCTCCCTATGCAAGTAACTATGAGTCCGAGCAAACTCCAAGGCCAGGGCATTGCTGAAGCCCTTCAGCACAGGTGGAAAGTGTTCACTGAGAGATTTGCTGCCCCTGTGCCTCCTCTACCCACGCAGGGCTCCTACCGTGCTGCTCCCAGCTCCTTTACCTCAGCGCTTGACCTCTGTGGCAGTGCAATGGGTGTACAAAGAAAATAAGCTCTTTCTGCTGCACTGCCTAACACTTCCTTCCAAAAAGAAACTCAGTGGTAACATGGCCACACTGGTGATCCAATAACCTGCCCTGAACAAAGCTAAACCAGCTCAAAAGCAATCCCTCAAAACCTCACACCACCTCAGCATTGGGGCTCCCAAAACAGTATTGTGAGCTCTGAGGACAGACCAAATGGAAACACACCACCCTCCTCCTCCTTTCATTTCTAACCTTTAAACAGCTCAACCCCATATAGAATAAAATGAAAACAGACAACATGCCACTTACCTTAAGTGCTGGAAAGCCAGAAACAGTCCAGAGAAGAGAAAAAACCACACTCAAAAGGATCCCAGGCACTGAGGGCGGCGGCCATCTTGTTTCTATCTGAGGCGAGCAAACAGCTGCAGCTGTGGGCACAGGTGAGGCTCATGAGGCCATCAGCAAATGGCGGCCACCTGGGCAGGGACATGAGGGCCCCTCCACCCCCAGGGTCAAAGCCGGTGTGTGGGGATCCCGTGGGGAGGATTGAGCTAAGCCTTGTGAGGGTCCTGTGTGGAGTTCAATAGCCATGAAGCTTCTTTAGAGGGTCTGAAGTTTGTGTGGTTACAGTGAAGTATTAAAGGGAAACAGAATGGAAAAGATGTCTTATTTCATTGCCTCACCAGAAAATCCCTCTTTTATTCCCTTTAAAGCCTTTGCTGTCAACTGAAATAACCCCAGATTTATTCCTGGGGAAAGGCATGAGTAATAAAGAAGAAAAATTAAGCACAATCAGTGGATTGCACAAGGGAAACCCCAAAGTTAACCTCTGAATTTCAACCCACAGAAGGGCTTTTGCTGATGCTAACCTGGAATGGAACTGAATTCAAATGCAAAGTCAAGTTAGGGAAGGTCAATGGCATGTGAATGACAGCTTCTGGGGGTGACAGAGGGGAATGACAATGGCTGTCCTGGGGGCTGATTTGGTTTTGGCTTTGGAAGAAGCCCATAGTGGAAAAGGATGGCACTGCTGCAACTGTGTGCACACAGAAGGACAGGGAGGAAGGCAGCAGCCAGCTGGGATGTGAATGGAAAACCTTCTGGGTGACAGTGGGAAACACTGGGAAGGAGAAAAGGGAACAGGAAATGCAACATGGCTTTTGTCTGGTTCTTCACAGTTCAAATGATCATGGTGTTAACAAAAACCTCCTTCAAAAAGACCAAACCATAACAAAAGGCCCCTTGAGCGACTGCGTGTGAGTGCCACAGCGAGTGGTGCAGGTGCTATGGCAGGACACACCAAAACCAAGCCAAAGGGGATAACAAACCCCTGCAAAGCTCTTGAAAGCTGCCTTTAAACGATACTGACATGTTTTGACACTGTTCCCGGACAACAGTGGCTGTAACACAAACAAAGAATGATGTCAGGTATTAATACCGATGCTGCATGAATCCAGCCAATGTGGTCCCAATTAAACATCAAGTACGGCTATCATTTGAAAAATGACATTGCGACATTCCCTGCTCCCACCGCCCATCCCAGGTCTGCCCATTTCCCTGGTGGGATGCAGCTCCCTTCCATAAAGGGATGTGGTTCCCACTTTCCCCATCATGGCTGCTGCAGAAACACTCAAGTCCAGCTGCAAATTCATGACCCAGACATGCATCAGGAGAGCTTTTTCACAGTAAGTTTACGTCCTGCTTTACCCTGAGTTTTGAGGCAGTGAGGAAGTCTCTTTGCATGTTTCTCTTTGCAAAAACATCCCCTGTAACACTGGAAGCTGAGGAGCTTCTGCAATCACCAGGCTCCAGAGGTGGGGACTGTAGGAAAATCAATGCACAGGGATTTACTATCCAGTTCTAAGAGCTGGCAACACTATAGTCACTGGCAATAAATAACTCTACTATCCAAGTGAAGCCAGACAATGTCCAACCTGCCCATGGGTGCTACAGTGCTGACAGCAGATGCTCATACAGAAGTCAGCAAAGTGCCTGATTTTATCCAGGATTTCCAGAGAGAGTAAATCAACCCAGACAAGCTTGTCTGACCAGGACTTCTTCTGGCTTCAACTGCTCCTCAGAGCAAGTACGTTCTTCCCGAACACTTCTCTATCAGTTTACTGCCTGGAGGACAGACCAGGAGATCTACAGGACGAACCTGCACACACTCATCCAATTCACCTCTGCCTTATTTCAAGTTACTGGAGAGGTTCCCAAAATTCAAACCGCTCTATGGTGTCTCCAACAGAGGATCCACCCAACCATGAGCTGTCCAAACCCACCATTTGTTTCTCAACCATCAAACACAGCTGGGAGATTCCAGACTCACAGACAACCCCTGTGCAAGGCTTATATGACAAACTGGCCCTACTGGTCAGCTTCTGGTCTATTCTGCTCTGCCCACCAGTGCTGATAACCATTGATTTGCAGTGATAACCACTAATGTGAACAAACACAAACATGCACACTTATCTTCGTGATGTTCCCATCGTGTTTTGTGTTATCAGAGGGATCACAGAGCCCTGAGCAAGCACAGCTACAGGGGATTTTCCTCTCACCACCTCCATTTGCTCCCTGGCTCTCAACCTGTCCTCATTTACCTTCCTCTTGAAGACAACTGCAGCCTTCCAGGAACCCATGTATTGTTTTCTAAGGGTGCTGGCTGAGATGGAAGACAGTGGTTGCCCCTCTGGAACCTCCCACTGACTGTAGAGCACCTGAGCAGACACTGCTGCAGGCTTCAATTGAGGATGAATTGGGGGGGGGGGCACAAAAAAAGACAATTAACCCCCCCCCATAATGCGAATACTTTATTATCAATGAGTGACTGGTATTAGCTTTTTGCCTGGGTATTAATAATATTTCAAAAAACCATACATCAAAATTAGGGCTTTCTCCTATTTTTGCTGTATAATTTTTCTCCTTTTTTTTTCTTTTTTTTCTTAAAAAAAAAAAAAATCTGTATTGAAAGAATTATATAAGCCAAAGTGCATTTTCTGGTTTTTGTCCATATACACATTGCACCATACATAAATAATTACATTGTAAAAATGACTCCATAATTACAAGTATAATATATATTTTCATATAATATATAAAACTTTATATTAAATCTAGGTAGATGATATTTGGGATAGTCTGTGTCTTTTTTTTTTCTCTCTCTAGTTTCCTTTCGTCAGAGGCTGACTGTTATCGATTGTTACTGAGTAAGATCTCCAGCCAACACGGACACGACGTGATGAACTGTCTGGAGTAACACGGCCCCCAGCCTTTGGCGAAGCTGATCCTCACGCTGTTGGGGTCGTAGGGCCCGTCCGTGTAATCCAGATCAGCCGTGTGCTGCAAGAGGCAGGACTTCTCGTAGTCAAACACCTTGATGGAGTAGCCCGGCATCACCTTGCGCACAATCAAAGTCCTGCAGTTGGGGATGTCCAGTGTCGGGGAGTTGACGAAGATGGGGTGCTCGCTGCGGTTGTAAGCCCACACACCGTCCGGTTCTTTGCTGAGTAAAATCCCGTAGCCGATTTTACTTCGAGTCCTTCTCACAGTCTCGCTCCTGTTTTCCAGGTTTAGCTGTCCGAGGCAGAAGCCGTTTCCTTGAGGTAGGTCATAAAATATACTGACAGACTGTTCATACACTGTGTAGAGGCGGCCGACGCGCGTCCGGTGCTCCCAATAGGCCACGTTGCACCAATGGCTCCTCTTCACGGCATCGGGCGACGTACTGGCATCTGTGGGGGAAAGGAGAGGAACAGTCAGGGCTTGCTGTGGCCTCCTGGGAGAAAACAAGTATGGAGGGGAAGCAAACGGCTCTTCCCACCCATCAGCTTTGCTCTCATGGGAACTAAACCTGCATTCAACCCAAAGCCCATCTTCAACTAAAAGCTTGTCTTCAATTATGTGAAATGCCACCAAGAAACAAAGCTCAAGCTAAGGCTGGTGACCCAACGGGCCAGCTCCCACAGAGCTCAACCCATCTTTCTCTAATTTAATGTTCAATCCTGTGTCCAGCAGCTTGGACCTTGTGTACTCAAGGTATGTGAACTCCTACCACCAAGAGCTGGCGTGGATACTGTATCACTGCAACTCAGCCGCCCTTGAGCTTGACGGGTTCCCAAGCTCCTCCAGCACTGCTGTGGTGGTGTACCCCCATTCTCAAAGGCCATTTCATTGAGCTGAAACACAGGGGATGACCATGCAGTGCTTGGATGACTGACCCGACACTTATCTCTGCTATGTAATATTCTTTGACAGCAATGCTGATGTTCCCACGGGGAACATGAAATCTGAGGAAGCGTTTCATGCCAAGGGGGAGTAGTTGATGCAAACTATACATGTTCTGCTACAAAGCCACTGGAAATCTTTCCGGAACAATGAGAAACATCTCTTCTTTGTAAGAATTACATTCAAGTAAGACAGGAGAGACAGAGACTGCCAGGAATCTGTTTAATTTATGCTGCCTCCAGAATTTATGATGCCTCCAGAAGGAAGATGGGAACTGTCAGCCCTGAAAGAGCCCCAGAGAGGGTGAATTAACCCCTTACTGAACATCATTCCCTCTCCTACTACACCGGTTAAGTGAAAATCACCCTGGGATTTCAAGCAAGGAGCTCTGCTTCAAGCCAGCCCTGCTCCATGCCCAGCATTAAGCTCCCTGACAGCGTATCAGGCGCCTGCAGCCCGCTGACCCCTCTGCCTTCGTGCCATCACGTCTGATTAACTCACACACGGGGTGATGCCATTATTTTGCTTCACAGACCCTATTGACACACTGGATTTCAAGCACTGCCCTACAGCCCTGGTTCTTTTCAGGCTCAAATTACCCCAAAGGGAATGGGCTCTCCTCCCCATTAATGACCTTTGAATCAAACGGCTTTGTTAGAGTTTAACTTGAGTTGTAACTATACAAATTTAAGGGGAGGGAGATGGGGGGAAGGGAAGTAACTGGGCAAGCAGGGAGGCCCTTTGCCATGGGCAATGCTCATCTTCTTGCACTGACCCCTTCACTCATCACAGGTCCAAACCACCCCGGACATTTCAGATCGGCCTCTTTCTCCTCCATCTTCTGTTAAAGGAATTTTAGGACCCAGCACGGCCATCAACAGCCTCTTTTCAGTTTGATGAACATTTTATCCAGAACTAGGAAAGAAACCCCACAGCAATCAGACACTTCAACCCTGCTGGGAAAAGAAACCCTGCATTTATGGCAATCCTAATATGAAGGAGTGAGCCAACAGCTCATGCCCCCTGATACTGAAGGTGATGTCCAGGGCTACCTAAAGGCATGGGGAAAGCCCTCATGAGCACAACTGGGTGAGATGCACCCCTTAAATTCAGAGTTAGTGGCACTGCAAGGAAATCGGTGAATACCCTTGGCCAGAGCAGCATCCCAGAGCCAGTTTTGTTACCTTTCCCTAAGGACCAGGCCTTGTCTCACCACAGCCCTTGCAGCAGGATGGGACACTCCAACATGTCCCAGTAGCACCAAAGGGTCTTTGTATCTCTGTGCTTCTGAACCATCCCTGGTGGAAGCCACTCAGAGTCACTGTAATAAGAGCATCCTACTGCTGCCCTTGGCCAATGACAAAAATCAGCAAAACCAAATGTTTTTCCCCATTCTTGTTCTTGGGCCAATAACTGTATTTCCTTTGCCATCTCAAATGACCCTCTGGCATCTGGATAACCAGACGTTAAACAAACAACCCAAGTTGCTTCAAAAGGGTGATGACTTCATTGGCAAATGCATGATGGACATGCTGTACCCAAGCACATTATTAAATACTGACGACTGGACTTGACTCTTCCTGAAGCACCTCATGATGTCTTGCAAAGCACCAGCCATGTGAAGATCAAGTTTTAAGGAAGGAAGAGAAGATTCAAATGTAATTCTGGGTTAGAACCCCCTTCCCAGCTGCCTAGTGCTAATATGGTGCACTAAGATCTCTACCAAGAACAGCAACTTGATGATATTGGTGATGAAGAGCTTCAGAACCAATTTGCTCTTTAAAATGCCCTACAGCAAATAGCTCTGGATTTTTTTTAAGAGATAAAACAAGATGTAGTTCATCAATGACAGCATAAAGAAGAGAATCTGAGCTTCACCTGCAGATCCATCCTCCACAGTGCCCGTTTTCCATAGTCATCTTTTCCCTGGGACACCATACAGCTGAGATGCCCCAAGCGCCTTTCCACAACTCTTCTCAAATGCTAGATTTTGCTGTTGTCTCACTCGAGTGATGCTGGGGGGGTTACAGACAAGCTCAAAGCTTTTCATCTCCCAGGCCTAGAGGCTGGTAGCAATTACTGAGCTCTGCATCTGTTTAACCTCCCAACCTCCACAAAGCCCTGCATGCCCATTAGGTGAGTTGGTTTTGTTATTACCTCTTTTAGAAACTACCACTCAGCCCCTGTGTTTCCGTCAAAGAATAAGAATGGGACAACTTCAAAACTTCAGTTTGCCCATCAGCTGAATTCATCAGGGGAACAGTCAGCAATAAAGATTTAAATAGGTGTTTCCTATGGTTTACTGCAAATTAAAGTTACCTAGTGGGGGAAAACCAATGTCTATTCTACAAGAACATCTCACTGTAGGTGCCACCATATCTGAAGCTGTATCTCTGCTTGCCAGGAGCTGGCCAATATTTAGGCAAAATCGACAATCTACACACATGCTGCAAGCAGGGGAAGGTTTTTTTTACACCTCCTGTTTTCATGCGCCTGAAATAGTCTCATTAAAATCATTTCCATGCACTCTATGGCAGGAGCTTCAGTGCACCCATCCATGCATGTGTCCTGGGGGGTTGAAGTCCCCCCTACCAATGTGCTTCTCATCTCTGTCACCCCACCACAGCTCCCGCCTGGCAGTGACAGCTCTGCCAGCTCAAAGCATGCCTGGAGATGGCCTGTGCTCCTTCACACGGGTGAGGATGTGAGTGTTAGCTAACTGCCCATCAAGCAGCTAAAAGTTTCCTTTCCACCCCTCTCTTCCTGGCCAGGGGTGAAGAAAGGCTTTAAAAGTCCTGCACCAGCTGCAAAAGCAACCTGCTCATGGCACGCAGGCAAATAAAACACCCTGAGAGGAGACGGTTAAAAGGCTCCTCTGAAAAGCCTATGGAGAGCTTGAGGCAGGCCCCTCTTCTTCCCAGCCCCATCCAGGGGCTCGCACTCCCTGCACTGCGGTGGGTTCTTTTGCTGTCTTTTATCTCCCAGCGCACTCAAGCAAATCCTGAGCAGATGAACTCATCTCGCAGCCCTGACACAGAGCAAGCACTTCACCAAGGCCCTCATACGGGGGGGCCTGCACTGTGTCTTATCCCCTGCCAAGTATTAGTTTCGCCTCCAGCTATTAGCCACTACCACTCAGCAGACAGCAGGGGCGGCCGGCAGAAAGGCATGTCCTCTGCCTTTTAAATAAATATTCCCTTTTCCCCTCCTCTTTTTCCATGCTGCCCTTTATGCACAGACAAGAAAATCTGCCTTTTTCTTATTTAATCTTTCCTTTCTTCCCCCTTTTTCTGCTGGAACAGAGGCAGCTCGCTAGCTTTCTGTTTGAACAATGCAAAATATATGAGCTCTGCAGTGCCTCCCTTGATGCTATATACGACGCATTTTTAACAACTATCATTGGAGGCAGCTACAACTTCTAACAGCTACATTTAGGCTGGCGTCAGGGCTATCTCTTCCATCAAAGCCACCTTTATTGATCAGATGGATGGGCTGAAACTCTGGCTCTTGTTTACCCTCTCCTCCAAGTCGCCGTTTCCTCGCAGCAGACACATCCAAAAGGAAATTCAAACAATTTAAGATAAAAAAACAAGATAGGAAGCAAGCTGGAGAATCAAACCCAGAACTTAATGGGAAAAGAGTCTTGCATGGCTCAGGCAAAAGGAATCCGGCTACGGGAATCAATGCAAAGAGCAAATACTGTAAAGCCTTGTGGCATTAGCAGCAGTGCAGAGTGCGGAGGTAAAGAAAATAACTCGAGGTTTTAGCTTCTTTGTGACTTGACAGCGTTTTGTGCCAGTGAAGTTCAAAGCAGTGCATGAAAAGAGAAAAGAAAGATGCTTTTTTCCACAACAAAATGCTGACCAGTCCCACTGCTTGATGTCGCACTTAAAAAACCAGGATGGAAAACATGGGCAGATCACAAAACACATGAAATATCTCTGATTCATGCTTTGGCTCTTCCAAAGCCACCAAACTCCTTCCCAGCAGGTCAAATGGCCCCCACAGTATATGGCTGTAAGTAAGATCTTGCTGTGTAAAATGAGGGTGAGAAGGGATGTTTGCTACAGTGCTTTGAGGAATAGTCCCTTTTTTTGCAGAGATTCCTGAGCAAACAGTCACAGGAGGCATGGTGCTGGTTTTCCAAGCAGAGCCTCCCATGAGGAACGGGTGCTGCCAGCCCCCTCCAACCCCAAACCGCACTCATGGGGTTTCAAAACACATTGAAGAGGCGCTCACAGGGGAGACCATGCATGTAAAATAGCAAAACGCTCTCTCCAAACATAATAGGGCCTCGAATGCACATCTGGGCACCTGGAGAGATGAAGTGGGATGTTCAGAAGTGTCCCCACACCCCATTTTCATGTCCCACCCTCCTGTACTCCTGCGTCACAGGTCAGCCTAATGCTTCGCCAGCCCTGGAGCTCACTTACATCATTTCCCAATGACCAGTGTCTTTCCATTCAGTTTTGTTCCACTTCAGACTCTACAGATCTATTGTCAAGTCTTTTTTCTCCCCTCTGCCATAGCACAGATGCATGCTAATGCTACCCAACACACAGCATGGAAACAGGACGATTATAGCCACACACAGGTCATCATGAACAAGGTCTAGATAAAAAGCCCAGCACAAAGAACAAGCAGATTCCCCCCAGATCTTTTCACAGTTCATGGAGGAGTCATCAGTTAAAATAATCCCCCATGAACACCCTTAGGAACAAGCTCCAGGGGAAGGAAGGGGTTAAAGCTTTCCACAGCAGAAATGGAATTTTTATGGCCCCGTAAGAAAGAAGAAATTAATTGTCAATCTGCCCCAGCAAAGCTCACAACCGTTTTCCTTAAGCCAATACACTTAAAATACCTCTGCTGTACGAGTTTCAGCTGGAATGCATCACTGCAGCCCCCCCGCCTCCAGAGAGCCCCACGCTGCGACCAGCACCACGGCATCCACCCCAGCACAAGACCCTCTCCTTTCAGACAGGGGAGAAGCTGAACATTGCCCTTGTGAAACGTCCTGGGGACACATGGCCACAAACTGCCCATTCCAATTGGGAGCAGTGGGGTGGGACTTTGAAGGCATCTTCCCACCCTTTGAAGAGTTGCACCCGTTGGTGAGCCCCGTCTTGGCCAGCAGCTGCTTTGTCAGCACATGGTAACACACCAGCAATGGCCCCACCATAGATACTAAAGGTGACATCCCAAACCCACCAGCAAAGGAACGCAGGAGGCCATCCTGTGGTGGCCCTGGAGACACCAGATGGAGGCAGGAGGTGCTCCATGCAGTGCCAATGGAAGTCAGAGGAAAATCCTAAGGAGGACAGACAGTTTAGGCCCCTTTCCCCACTACTTCTTGGTGCAGACCTTCCCTATGCTGCAGAGCATCAAACTCTCTCCCAGACTTCCATTTTGCTCTGCTGAGAGAGACATAAAGATTCATCCCTCAATGATAAACAGGAGTGTGATTTCCTACTACAATTAACCTGGTGTCACCGCTGTGGTGATGGGGTCCCAACTCCCCCAAACCCCAGCATGAGGCTCACGTTCCTCACACTGGATGTGGCTGTTGTGCAGCCACGGAGTTCAGCTCATTCATCTGGCAAGAACCGAAACCAATGCAAGCACCACGAAGAGCCAAAACGAGTCCTCATTGCCATGTATCCACCATGGAGGAGGCATCTTCCTCCTTCTCCTCCAGCTTTAACCTTGGAGCAGAGCTCTGGAGGGCTCTGTGAGCCCATTTCATTTGCTAACCCAGTTATGATTAACTCAGAAGAAAACTTGTGCTGGGTTAATTAATTAAATTAGCGCCAAAAAGGGTCTGACGGGCAACAGAACCGGTGGACGAGGTGCGTGGAAAGGCCTGGGGGGAAAGGGGGACATTTCCATGGCAGCCCAAGAAACAAAAGCAATACAGGAGAGGAGCCAATGCCAAGAATTAGGATGAAAACAATTTTCTCTGCATAAAAGAAACCACTCTGCTAAATCATCAGCTCATGCTCATTTCTTTTATATCCTTCAAAGCAAAACACATGCCATGTTAGTCCTGCCCGGAAATTTGTAACTCATCAGCAGCAAGCTTATTTTCAAGCTAAACTCAAGGAGTTTGTTTCGAAAGTACTTTCTCTGGCCATTAAACACACAGACCAGAACAGGGGTTTAAGGTATTTTACCCTTTTTTTCCCCTCATCTCCCCTGTGTGCTTTACAAAGGTCTTTTCAGCCGAGGGTGAAAAGTCCTAGAGAGTAAAACACTGGGAAAGTCCAGCTCAGGTTATTCTAAAGGCCAATGTTTTCAGAGGTTTAGGTGACCTGTTCATTGGGTTTTCCTTGCATTGAACAGTCTGCATGTAATCTCAGCTTCTCTTGCTTTCACAGGCACATTCATCACTTTTAAGTTCCTGGGCTGTGCATGTAAGTGCTTTATACCTGGCATGTAAAAGTTAACACAACAATGTAAATACATCTTCAAAAGGAACCCAAAACGTAATCACCTCCCTTGGCTGCCAACTCTGAAAGCACCAGACCTGTCATCAACCACAACTTGGCTGAGACTTCTCCACTGTTGGAAACCAGCCCTGGGTAAGTCCAAACCCGGCAATATCCCAGGGTCTGCTTGGCGCCTCCAGGAGTGTCCACAGCATCCCTGCTGCGTGGATGTGGGTGCCCCAACCAGCCCAAAAAATGGGGAGAGAAAGGAGGTGGTGGAAAACATGGGGGATAATGTGGTAGGAAGGTCCCTGCTGATTCTCTGTAAAATCAAGAGGTTTGCTGACAATCACTTGAGCACTGTCTAGTTGGGGTTCCCTTTTATCTGTGTCTCCCACTGCCGAGAGGAGAAGGCTCATTCCCCATGTGTCCTCAGGAAGGCAGGACGGTGAGGTTAGGGGATGCAAGGACATGGAAAATAGGGAGAAATATCCCTTTTTTCCATATTTAGGTTAAGAACTCGCATGTTTGCAGCTCCTCCAAACAACCATGCACGCAATCCCTTCCTTCCCCCTCCCAGAGCCTGAAAAACGCGGAGAATCCAGGAGAAATCACCCCATAAATCACTGCATGGCAGGCTTCCCTTTCAGCCGCCGCTGCAACGTCCAACGCTCCCGCCTGGCGCCGCGCCAGCCCTCCCTATTAATTAATCCGGGGGCCTCCCGCTGCAATCCCGGCTACGCCAACCGCATCCCACTTGGGCTGGGGGGCCAAATCCCAAGGGACCTCCTCAGCTCCCTTCTGCCTTTCCGAGTGTTTTGGCTTTGCAGAGCAATTTTAGGTGCCCTTACAAAAGCCCTTGGGAAGGGAACTAATCTGCTCCATGACCAGAGCTGCGGCATCTCTGGAGCATCCAGAGACTCTGGAAAATGGGATGAATTAATAATAGTTTTCACTCCTTGAGAAGTTTCGGCTGAGCGCTTCAAAGCACTTTAAAAGCAGAAACTAATTAGCAGGTCCCTCTGAAGAGAAACAGGAATAACACCACTTTCCACCTCCATCACGCCTCTTGGGCACAGCATGTTGGGTGCTGGACTTGGCTCTTAGCTAAGCCTGGGAACTGCGTTTACTGGAGGGTGATGGTACAAATGTGTGAGGCCCAGGCTGCAACCAAACCAATTCCTTGCCTGCTTCACACCAGTGTTAAATGCAGAGCTTTCTGCTGGAGTGATGGGAGCTCTTTTAGGAAGTGAAATCCTGAGTTGGTGAGGACACTGCCAAGGTGACTGTAGAGATGATCCTGAGGATGCTTGTGCCTCCCTACTCCCACTAAGGATCACTCCCACTAAGGATCACTAACGCAGCACAGGATGCTCAACACTGACACCTCCTCTGGAGAAAAGCAGATTAAGAAACAAAAAAAGGCCTTTTTTCTTCCCATTGTTAGAAGACAGAAGGGCATTTAGCATCTCCAAACAAAGAGGGCTGTCCTGCAAAGGCCACCCAGCCCGGCAGCACACCATCACTTACTCACACTGCTCTCAGCACAGACCCAAGCCCAAGTTACAGCTCAGCTTCCTCCAGAAACAACCAAATCTTGCCATTTCCAGAAGGCAAATGCTCAGTGGTTCCCCTACACGAGGCCTCCCTCATATGTCCCAGGCTGGTCATGCAACACCCGCCTGCAGAGCTGGAAACTTTGGGTTTAAGAGCTCGCACAGGACATGTGAAACAAAGCAACTGCAGCAGCTTTGCCGTGCTTCTGCAGTTTTACTATCAGAAACTGAGCAGAGATGCTTCCCAGGGAGGAAAATCAAAGCAATGCCACATAAAATGTCACCACTAAGAGCCTGCCATTGTGCTCCAGCCCAAGCCATTCCCCTGGAGTGATGAGCCTGAAGAAGCCAGCCTCACCCTGCTATCACACCTCGATGGATTTACGGCTGACAACAAGCCGTGGGGTTTCAGAGCGGAGGAAGATGATGTGAGAAGCAGTGAGCAGGCTGAAAAAACCCAAGGCCACCGTGCAGCCACCAGCAGCATCCTTGAGAGGAGAGGACGGAGCTGGAGGCAGATGTCTGTCGGCTCGATGCCAATACCACTGCATGTGTCGAGGACTGAGAAAGCTGTAGGAAACTATCACCAACCTGGAAAACAGGAGGAGTGCCAGGCTGGGGAGGCTCCCTGCAGGCCACGGGCAGGAGCCCATCCAATGTTTTCCTCTGTATAGGCTGGGAATGAGCTTTGCTCCTTCCTGGCCAACTGGGTGCAGAGTCCAGCACTGGGCAGCCGTGAGACCCCCAGCCTGGGACCTCTGGGGAAGCAAATATTGTGGCCTTTCATCCCAAATCCCTGCTGGTTCCCACCCCAGCTGTGCGTCCCCCACCCCTACCCATCCTCTGACCCCCAATGATACCTCCCCTCGCCCAGTGATTCTCCCCCAACGTCCTTAATAAAGGCTTTTTTTGTAGCATGTTATCAGTACCCACACGTATATGGGAGGCAAAAAGGGGCTAAGGCTGAAATGGAAATTCAGCCTTTGTTCTTGCTGGCCAAAGCCCAAGATCCTTATCCTCATAAAGCTCTCTCCAGCCTCACTGCCTGAGCAAGCACCACGAGACAGGGAGCCACAGCTCCATGGTTGCCACTGCGTGTCACTGTCTGCAGGTCCTTCAAGTCCTGGAGGAATCTAGTTTGTGCTGGATTACCCCAAGTTTTACAGGGAATTAAAGGATTTTGGGTGCCAGTGTGGCCTTTGCAAGCAAACAATCCCTCTGGTGTGTAAGCCAATCTGGTCATGCTGAAAGGATAATCTTGGATGGGGAGGTCTTGGAGTTTCTGCTGGAGGGGAATTACGTGCAATGAGGATGGAGTCTGTGTGGTGTGAGCAGCTTGGGAAGATAAGAGTCCAGTGAGGCAGAGGCAAGTCTTGGGTCCCGTGGCAAAGGGAGGATGAGGATGGCTCCTGCCCTCCTCCCTCCTTGCCTGCCTGCACAGCAGGGTTGGGAGGGATGTGCAGAGGGGTGCGTGCACCCACACACGCCAGATTTCCCCATAGCTGCTTCATGTATTTATGTGTCAACATTTTCTGGGTCTATTCCAGCCCTTACTCCAAGCAAGCAGCTCACTCCACTGACAACTGCTCGTGACCAGCATCCATGGGCTCTTACTCCCACTTAAAGCAAAGACTAAACAATGACTTAAGCAACTCAGGATTTAAGCTCTGTAGATGGTCCCTCATTCCCAGTCGAAGCAGTGAGGATGCTGTGCTGGTCGTTTCTGCTTTGTAGGATGACCTACACCATGAACACCATGGATAATAACCCTCATGTGCCATGTACCATGGATGTACCAGGAGGGGTCTCCTGGCCCTTTTCCTCTAAAATCTGCAGATCAGAAATCCAGGAGCAGATGTGCCACGGGGATGCCTATCTGCTAGCCTGGGATACATCAACCCCAAAGACCAAACATACCTCATGTTTTTACACTCCTTGGAAAGGTGCTCAAAATCCAATGAAGTGCAGATAAACAGCAAGGAAATTTGTGCAATTGCGAAGAGCAGGGGATGCGGGATGAAAAAGGATGGATTTGCATGAAATCCACAACATTTGCAGGCATGACTGCAGCTGGGTGAGGCAGCAATATGGGGCCTCCGAAAGTCCCCAAAGCATCGTCACAGTCATCTCCCAGATGACAGAATTCCTCACCCTGTATTTGCCTATGGAGAGGGGAGGTGACTCATGCTAATTACCCTTCCTGGCCAAGGAGGACTTGTTTTCATTTCTAAAAACCACAGTTTCTTTTTCTTAAAAAAAGGGGGTGGAAATAGGAAAATACCAAAACACACCGAGAACTCCATGGGATACATCCTGTCCTGCGGCTCTAATACGAATCCCAGACACCCCGATACTCCAGCTTCACTCGGGATGTTCAAAGAGAAAAGGATTAATGAGCTAGAGCATGGACACGGCCCAGCAGAGGCACTGCCAGCATCAGCTCCGTGTCTCCTGATTTCCAGTAATGCTCATTCAATAAACCCCAGCTAAAATAATTGGGGTGTGTGAGCTGAGCTCAAGAAGGGTCTTGGTCCAGCTTAAAACCCCTCCCACCTCTCCTGGACAAGCTCTCATCTCTCTTGGAGGGCAGCTGGAATTTAAAGCTAAAACTAAGCTTTTCAGGAGCAGCTTATGCAGGGCTCGTGGCTGCACCTCCTCCAGGAGACGTTTCAGGAGGGGAAAGCAGCTCTGAAGTGAAGCACCAAAGCAAACGACCTTCCCATAGAGAGGAAAAGGGGAAGGAGAGCAGGTCGGGCTCTTTGTAAATCAAGGCCAGGGAGATGAAGGGAGCATGAGAACACTTAGTTATGGCTAATGAGTTCAAGACTGCATCCCCCCACCCGCACAGTCAGGCACTGCGAGAGGAATAACCAAGTTCTTCCCCTCCCCTCAAGGGAAATTGATTTGAGAAACTAAATTAAAGCATACTGGGGGGAAGTACGCCTGGTATTCAACATTAAAAAGCCAGCCTGTCAGCAGTCTGAAACAGACCCGTTTCTCCTCTCCGTGTCTATATATATCATATATAAGATATCCACATGGATGCAAAGAACCCCCCTGCACAAGAAAAACAACTGAGTGTAAAATCCAAGTCAGGTATTTTGCTGAAATACCTTCATGAAGCTGCAACAACCAACACCAAGTTCCCACTTTGGACAATTTTTGTTCATTATTGCAACATTTCTGATGGGGCTCTTCGTTGGGACTATAGTGACAGGTAATGGGTTCAAACTGAAACAGGGGAGATTGAAGTTGGAAATCAGGCAGAAGCTCCTCCTTGTGAGGGTGCTGAAGCGCTGGCCCAGGATGCCCAGAGCTGTGGCTGCCCCATCCCTGGCCAGGTTGGATGGAGCTTGGAGAAACCTGCTCTAAGTGGAAGGTGTCCCTGCCCACGGCAGGGGTTGGGATTAGATGAGCTTTAAGGTCTCTTCCAACCTGAACCACTCTGGGATTCAATGATGCGGAAGCCTCATCATCCAACCCCAGTGTGCGCATGGCACAAACCAATGCTATCGACGTTATAAACTCTGTCAAGTTTCTACACTAGA
Organism: Loriculus beryllinus; assembly: GCA_039877255.1. Lineage (NCBI taxonomy): Eukaryota > Metazoa > Chordata > Aves > Psittaciformes > Psittacidae > Loriculus > Loriculus beryllinus. The sequence continues at coordinate 27,186 of JBCJKH010060381.1, read as the reverse complement.
ATCCTTAAATTGTTAAAAATAGGAAAGAAACTGCACAGTTCACATATTTCATAAAGCTGGGTTAAATCAACATCTGCAAAAAATATCCCTGTTAAACGAAATAGCAGGATTTCATTAAGTAAATTGCAAGTTGGCAAAAATTCCGAAAGAAAGGGAAAAAGCCACAGCCAGCCCTGTAATTTAAACCTTATTTTAACTGTGACAGCAGGATGGTGAGAGGCTGCATTTCCAAATGAAAAATAACACTCAAAGTACCTGTTCCCCACCTCAGTGTCTGCAGCCATTATGCTAATGGACTCTTCCCTATGGAGAAGGAGTGGGAGCTGCTCCTGGCCCTGCATCTTCTGTACTGAACCCACCCAACCTACAAAATCCAGGATTTTCCACCACTGAGCACCCAGCTCCCTGCGGGGTGGTGGGGGGTGATGGGTGACAATGTCTGTGAAGCCATGTGAGCTTAGGTACCCCTCGTAGATCTGCATCCCTTGGTTCCAAGCAAGGAAAAGGGAGCAAGCCCTTTGCCTGAAGGCTGAGCAACAAAAAGCTGGGATTAAGATGGCTGTGGGTCTGAGAAACAGCTCAGTCTGGACAACACTTCATCACTGTCCACATTTCAAACCCATCCTGCTCCCCTGCACAACACCAGTAGCCAGCCAGTGCTGGTGGCACCTGTCCCATCCCATGTGGGCAGCGTGGTCCTGCATGGGTGCCCACTGGGTCCGTGTGGCAGCAGTTGGGCTCCTTCTTGGGTATCTCACAGAATCCTAGGATGGTTTGGGTTGGAAGAGACCTTAAAAAAGCTCATCCAGTTCCAACCTTCCACTAGAGCAGAAGTCCCTGAAGGGACGGGACGTGTCCTGCTCACCTGCAGAGAGCTGGTTTTGAGGTTTCCTTTGCAACTTTGGTGTTTTAGGGCGGTCGTGGCACCACGTGCACAAGCTCAGGGTGCAATGACAGCTCCTCAGCCTGGAGGCACAATCACCCTCAGCATCGCCTGAGGCAGGCAGGGTGCATGCAGGGCATCGCCTGCCCTTCCAGCCAGTGTTCCAAACCTGTGGAGCTCCTTCCCTTTCCTGCCCGGGGGTGACTCAGGCAGGCTGGGCTGGGCTGGGCTGCGTGGGGAGGCCTTGCTCTTCCCACAGCATCAGCCTTTTGCCTCTGCAGGAGCCATCCCCACAGGGGACAAGGACAGGGACAGGCGGGGTGGGCTCCTGCTGCAGGGACACCCCAAAGGGCACTGTCCTCTGGGGGCCACCTCCTCCAGCACTGGGCACTTGGGATCCAAATAGGTAGATAGCTATAGATACATACTTGATCTCCAGAACTACCGCAATTGAAATTTCCCACGAAAAGCCCTGCTGTTGCAGGGAAATCACCTGGAAGCAGCGCTCTGGGATCACACTTGATCTGTTTGCTTTGAAAATACTCACAAAACCTCAAAACAAAAACCTAAACCTGGCCGGTCCAACAGGCAGACTCAGAGCTGAGGAGGAGACCTTTAACAAAAAGACCAATTATTTGCTTACAACATTTTGCCTTGGCTATTTTTCCTGGCATTTACGACACCGGTGTTATTTTGAAGGGCTGTTTGCTCCATGAGGAGCTGAGAAAACAGGGATCCTGTTTCCTTTCTGATCTAAACATCCGTTTGCCGTGCAAGCAGGAGGAAAAAAAACCCAAACCAAACCCCCACCCCCCCTTATGCACTTCAGAAATAGCAAAGAAAGGGGTGGTGGGTGACAGTGGGGAGGAGAGCACTCCCCTTGTTGCTCCCTGCTCAAAGAGGATTTCACCTACTGCCATCCAAGAGGGCATCCATCCCAAACCAGCCCTAAATGAAAGGGAGTGGTCTTCCCAAGGGGTCTGAGTTGCCATCCTTGAAGAAGACCAAGCAATGGACCCATGGCTGGAAGTCAGCATCTTCCTCAGCACATGTACCCAGCTCATCGCCACCAGTGGCTGTACTCTCTTGCAGCAGGATTGAGAAGCTCTGAAGGTTGGAAAAACAGGCAGACTCACAGCCTTGTGCTGGATGAAGCAAGAGATAAAAGCTGCACAGGCACCTCATAGGCATGATAGAGACAGAGTACCACTGGAGCCTTGCAAAATGAAACATGGGAGCAAAGGAAAGCGGCTGTCCTGGGGCAAGTGCAAGGCAAAACAGGGAAATCCCTGCCTGCTGCCAAAGCTCATTCCAAGCCATGTATGCTGTGTGGCACAAGTCATCTCAGCACCCAGAAGCGATAAGGATAATGTAGGGATGCAGGGCTGGATAACCAGAGTCAGTGCAAGGGCAGGATGAAAGTGCTGGAGATCCTCATGCCTCCCCAAAACCCACTGTATGTTAATGACTACTTGTGTCTTGGAGACTCCCTATGCTAGAAAGTGCACCTGTATCAAACCAGCCACCTACAGACCAGTGTTCACCACCACCGGAACCCCCAAACCTCACATCAGGAACCCCCAAAACTGCAAGTCCTGGACCAAACCCTGCACAGAGGTGAGATCTTGCTCGTGCAATTGCTGCACACGTGTCACCCCCACGACCTGGGCTGGCCTTGCCACCATCTCCTCCCAGCTACGCCCTCCTCCCTTCAGTGAGCAAAGGGCCAGCTCGCCGTCATGTTCCTAAATTTCCTGGCTTTTGAGGATACAAGCCAGGTCATTAACATTATTTATAGGTTCCTGTGTACGAGTTTCCATTTGTTTGTCTGCTTAAAAACATTTAGGTGAAAAAAAGGAATTCCTGGAGGTCAGGCAGTGAAAAAACCTCCCGTGTCCATGGTCTCGTGGACCCAAAGGATCAGCAGCTCCCTTAGAGACAGAACTGTTTCCTTAAATGCTTATTGTGTAAATATTTAAGCTACTTTATAAAACTTTTACAATGTACTTAGGAAGCATAAATCTCCCCATCAGAGCCAGCGCAGCGGCACAAGCTCAGCCGGTTTAGAGAACACAAACAGGGATAGTTCTAATGCAAATGCTGGACCCAAGGGGCCCTAGGGTCACAATGTTATGAAGATAATCACTCAGCTGATCCCATTCCCTCACCCCAAAATGGAGCATGGTGGTTATGTGACAGGAGCACTGCAAGAAGGGCAACACCAGTGCCACTGTTATCTACAAGAAACTATCCACAGTCACTGCTTAGTGGATGGCATTATGGATAGAAGCCATGAGACCTTCTCTTTGAAATGCAGCACCAGATTTATGTCAGATTAGGGGCAAATCTCGAAGGCCAAACCCATCTACTAATACAAATCCATTTTAAGAATTACATCTTTTTATTCCCGAATGCCATGTGGCAGCTTCAAAACAAAACCTAAGTCATTACAGGCACCATCTACATCTCTCACCAGTGCAGGTAACTGCAAGCAAACCAATGCCAACCACTCACCACAGCTGCTCTCATGGGTGCTCTCTGGAGGGAGGGACTTCTCAGAGGTGAGCAGCTGCTTGCGTTATACCAAAAAGATGTTGTGCTGCCTGACACATCTGTATTCTGGGTGGTTTCCATATGGAAAGCCATGCAGCTTTATGAGATTTGCTTGACATGGCCTTTCCCAGCTCAAATTCTTCAAATACATGGCAGGTCTTCTTATCGACTGCAGGAAATAAGATGTTGAGCAGTTTTTCCCCCCACAAACAGTTTCTTTACTGTAATTTAGGTGTGTTTGAGGCCATAACAAATGGAAACAGGGAACTGGAAGTTTATTCACTTTGCAAAGCAAAGCTTTCTCTTGGATATCATGAAGTGCATAGAAAGTCCAGAAAAACACTTGGATGCGAGTTCAAACACCGCTGTTGGAAAGATGAAAGCGTGCTCTTCCATTCAGTGTTTAAATGAAGTTTCTCACCCTAAATCATTTAAACATTTTCACATTCCCCACTTCTATTTATTGTCCTAACCCAGTGCCCTCAGTGAGCAACCACAGCTGTTTGAGGCAACCTGGTTTCTAAGGGGAGAGTTCTTGCAGGTCAGTAAAGGCTCACAATGAGCAGAGCAGCCTGACTCTTATTCTCCAACCCCCATTTACTCTCTGACCACCATCATATTTTCCTCTTTTTCCTACAGATAAATTCTTCCATGCTGCACATGGGGACAGCCAGGTTCTGCTCCAAATATTGACCAGAAACTCAAAGTAACTCAACTGACTTCATCAGGGCTGTATTTAGACAGCTGTAACTCAGAGCACAAATTGGCCTGGGCCTTCAAATTGTCTCTTTCAGAGATGCTCGGGCTGCTCTCTGCTGTCAGTGATGAAGTCAGCATTACTCATCTGAGCATAGAGCATGGCTCTGCCATCAGCACCATGAAACAGCTCCAACAAGCTTGAGCGTGATTCTTTCTTCCAATGATGCAACTGTAACCAATGGAAGGGTCTGGCCACAGGTATTTTGGCCATCCCCTGCTTCCCAGCATCCCACCAAGGTCATTTTAATGCTCACAGTTTACAGTTATGGCAAAGAAACCAGTGCCTTGCCAATACTGTGACATGAGATCCTGGGAAAGCTTTAACACTTTAATTTCCAAACTACTAAAGCCTATGTGACTCTGGAGCCATGGGCAGACCACACAGACCTACGACGCCTCGTTCCTTGAGGTGCCCACCTAAATTCCTTGAGTTGTTGAGGTCTAACATGAAGCACAATGCTCAAAGCTCTAACCTACCCTCTCTCAGCCAATGCTACAAAGCTTAAAGGAATGAGGAACTACAGAAAGACACAGAATAAATGGGGATCACCTTGCCAGGAGAAAATTTAAAGCAGAAACATTGGAAAAGTTTTTACCACAGGACAACACAGCAAAGAAATGGAAATGTGAATTTAAGACAGAGCTTGATAAACACAACGCGCTTCCCAAAGGCAGAAGGTAACTGGTCTAAGGCACCCCACGTGCAGTTATGTTCTTACTTCCCTGTAAACCCATCAGTAAACTAAATAAACACCCCAGCCCCAAGAGGACATTTGTCTTCATGAATCCCAAGCCCTGCTCAACGCTCCGGGTACCCTGACGGCTCCATCCCTGCTGCACTCCACTGAACCTCTCCCCACGAGCTCGCTGCGCTGTTTAGTTAGCGTGCCCCAGTATAAAACTGTTTATTTTGGCACTATTCACACAGAGAACCCAAATAAAGTCCATTCCCTTCCTGTGCATCTCCAGCTATTGACACTGCTCAGGACCAATCTGCAAAACCAAACAAACGCGCGTTGTGTAATGGAGCTGGAAAAACAATCAGGAAGGGGCTGGAGATGTGCTCGCAGGTTCCCGCGGGGAGGGCTGGAAGGGGCGGCAGCCCAAGGGAAGCTTACAAGAAACTCAACTTTTACTGAGAACAACAGCCGCTATTTTCTGCCCATGACATCATGCTCCCAACCACTATTACACAGCAGAGATAGTCCAGCGCTGGTTGAAGTCACAGAGAACTTGACTGCTTCAGTGGCCACCGTGGCACATTTCTCTCTTAAAAATAGCTCTCTTTTGGCTTCCACATGCCTTGCAACCAACCAAATGCTCTCCGCTGCCTCAGCTCACACAAGGATAAATCACAGCATCCTAGGGCCATGTGTGCAAGGCCAGATCTTCATTGCAGCGCTCCCCAGCAGGGAATGATGCAACCTCTTGGGGCACAACTCATCTGACCTCTTTTAGACTTATTCTTGTGAGAGAAGGTGAATTGTGCCCTACAAGTGACTCTTTCTCCCTGTTGACTGCAGTTAGGGATCCAGAACAGCTCAGAGATGGGTATCTGTATTAATCTAAGTGTGGGGACTGCTACCCAGACAGCATCAAAATGGCTCCCAAAATTACCAGCTCTTTATTATGCACAAAAGCAACATCTCACTAAGAGAATTCATACCTTATGGGAATCAAATCTTATGTCACCCTCCTAGATGACTCTGGCAATGAAATCAAGCTGGAAATGGACTGCGAATATTAATATATCTGTGGATCCTTCCACCTGCAGACACAAACCTGAAGTGTAATTGGTGGCAGTCACCTAAACCTATGTAACTGAAGGATGTCTTGAGTATTTTCCAGTGTTGCTAATCACAAAGTACACCCCCATGCTTTGAAGAAGGTAAATGACATCTCCTGATGGCTCTTACAGCCACCATCTGCATGTTGCAGCTTTGCAAAAATCAAAGAGGTTGATATAAAATGAAATGAACTATTTACTCCCTGGAGGAAGCAAGGGCTGAAGAAGCACAATATTGTGATGTGCAGGAGATGGTGAAGTTACAGCTCAATTCATACAACCTCTCTCTTAAATACTTAAAAGAAGGAGCTGCCACTACCTCCTCTTGCAATTTGAAGGGCCCAGGTTGCGGCTGAACAGACCCATCCCAGCCACGAGAGTCTCTGCACCAACAGAGTCTCCTCTGATGTGCAATGTAAAAGGCAGAGCATAGATTCTTCTTTAGCCCTGTTGCTAAGACGGACATCTACAAAAATAAGTCCTGCTTGTACCTTCCCTTTGGCACATCCTTGTTCCACTCCTCTTCACGGCACAGAAATATGGTAGAGGATGGGGTGAGCAGTGCCCAGCCTCATGCGCCCATCCCAGTTAAAACCAAACTCACCTGGCTTCAGGTTTCCTTACAATACCCAAAACATGAATATATCCCTAACTCGGCAGGTGAAGCTGAGCCAAGTTTCTGGCAAGGGCTGTGTTTGGGATTGAAACAAGGGGAAAAAACACAGCAGTTTTGCCCCAAAACCAAGATCTCCTCCTCCCCCCCCCCCAACTTGGCAGTTCCCACTATCTATTGTCTCAAAACTCAGGGCTCAAATACTCTCCTTGAGGAATGGGGGGGATTTTCAGAGCCCTGCGAGACACCCAGCTCTGTGCCTGACATTGGACACCCTGATGGCGTGTGCTGCAACAGCCACCATGAGGCAAACACAGCTTCTACGGCATCAGAAACCCAGAAAGATGGGAGCCTGTTCCTAAACCCTCACTGCAAATCCCAAATCCCATCCGTGCCCAGAGACAAGCACTCAGCAGAGCAGTCAGAGGCTGCACACAAATATAGCTGCAGGCATCTTTCCGACTGCTGCAAAGTCAAGTTTAAAAGCAGGATGTTTGGCTGAGCTGCTCTTCCCTCAAATAAACACCCACAACCTTCCTCAAAACAGAGAGGCACCGCGCTGGGAGCACTCGAGTTGCTGGGCTTCTAAAATCCCAGGCTTCGTCTTTCCCTCCTCACTGCAGGAACACCCCCAGGCTGGACAGAACCTTGGGAATGGCCAGAGCACTCTAAGGGGCACGCAGGCATCCAAGATAAGCCCGAGCTGTTTCCTTCATATGAATGCACTCACCCAGGTGCTGAAGAAATGCCCTTTCCCTCTGCCAAGGCAATAACCCATGGCTGGTAACTGCATCTACCCTCACCTACTGCAGATGGGTTTCTTTTTCTCATCAATTCTAGAGGGAAAACCACATCTGTGGTTCCTTTTCCATCCACGAGACTTGACAGAAGCCAAACATAGGTCCCTGCCTAGGTGAGGAGCCCAAGCAGACATTAATCCTGGTGCATGTTTTAGCTACAGCACCTAGTTTTTCCAGCCTGTGCTGCCTTCATCATTCTGGGCCACTGAAGACTGGACATGAGCAGGGGTGTTGGTACTTAATGAAGCAGACAAGCGTTAGTTTTTAATGCTTTAAACCAGTTTCACTTGCAGTGAAACCCTCAGCTTGCTTGCCTGCCTTGGAAGCATCCCCTGAATGCCCAAAACCTTCCCGGATGTTTGAACAGGGTGGAAAACACAGCCTGAAAACCCACTGGATGCTCCTCTTGTTCAACATGTCATCAACACTAAAATCCCCATGGGCCTACACCAAGGCAGCCTGATCCACAGAAGAACTGAAGAAACAAGTAAGCACCATGTCTTAACAAACCTCTAATCAAAGCAAGCTTGTGCTGTGATGGCTGGAAAGCTGTGCAGAGCATCCTGCATCCCGGTCTTCTCTCTGCACAGCCCACATGGGCACCCAGGCGATGCTCCAACATGGGACAGCTCAGGAGCTGGCCTCAAACCCCAAGTGTAAAAGCACCCTGTGTTTCAAAGGGGACAGAGCCAGGAGAAAAAGCCTTTTGGAGGCTGAAAGAGAGCCAGGAGCAGTGAGAAGCAGGGGCTGAGCGGTGCCAGCTTCGCCCTCACCCGGCCCCTGCACACAGCTTGCTCCTGCCTCCGAGGGGAAATTTGCTTTGTGAGCCAGCTGCTTCTCATTGTGTGCCTCTCGCAGCCTGCATGGGGGGAAGAGAGCCTGCAGGGAAGGGGAGAGGGAGAAGAAGGGGCCAGAGCATGGGATTAAAATAATATTGTGTAGAAATCTCAATGAGAGGGAGAAAAAAGGGGGGGAGAGGAGAGAAAAAAACATCTACTGCAAGGCAGCGATGGAGCGGGGGGGATTTGAGCCGTGGCTGATCTGGGATTATCTTCTGGCCCTCAGAAATGTTCTGCTGTTGGTAAGTTTGTCCTCGTTTAAACCCTGATTGATCACATCACACACATCCAACCAGGGCAGCCCCTTCCTGTCGGCAAGGTAAGGCAGCCAAGAGCATCACCATGCATTTAACATAGACAGTGCACTCCCTGCTCACGTAAACCTACACTAGGCTCTCAAAGCAACTCTCTTGAGCAGCCAAGTCTTGGGGAAGTGACAGCTCTCCCATTAGTATCCTTTTTACCTCCCTTTTTTCAGCTGCTTTTGCATTTTAAAATGAACAATTACATTTTCAGTACACCGGGATTCACCCAGATACATCAGGCTGGAAGGGAAAGGGCTTCCTGCCCTACCCATGCCCAAAACCTGTTTAATGACAGATCTGAGAGAAGCATGCAAAAGGCCATAGTGTTAAACAGGTTCTTGCATTTTTGCTTTGGAGATTCGATTCCTTTGGGAAAAAACATGTTTTGAGCCGAGAATCAGGAAACTTTGCGGTATTATTTTTACTGTTTACCATTTTTATCCAATGGCTATGGCCTGACTGCATCTCTCGAGGCTGGCCGCTGACTGCAAGAGCTCAAGCTGAATTTTCTGGGACCAAGTTTCCCTAAGTCTGGTTTTGCCTGCAAGCCTCGTTCAGAATCATTCAAAAGCCAGATGGACCCCCACTGCACCTACATCTACATACATATCTGCATGCATCCATGCAGCCAGTGTACAAGAAGGCTTAAGCACATCCTCACGTGAGCATTACAGGATTTGGGGTGGGTTGGACACCAGTCCCCAGTGGAGCTCCAGCACTGGTTTTCCTATGAGGAATGAGCTCTGGGCACCCAGTTTCCTCGATGGCCTCAAACAGCCATGCTCAGCTTTTCCTTCCTGCAGGTTTTAAGGCAGTCATTAGCTGACGCTTCCCCACGAAGCAGCACAGCTCAGCATATAAAATACCAAGTGCGAGCAGCCTTTGAAGCGAAGCCCTTCAAAGCCAGACACATACCAAATCCACTGAGGTTTTTTTACACAAACAAATTCAGCATGGCAAGAGCAAAACTAATTTGCAAAGATCTTTAATGTGAAAAGTCTCAAATGACCAACCCTTTCAAGCACAGCTGAATTCAATCTGCCTCTAAAGGTCCATATTGATGATTCAACGTGGAAAAGACCATGGATATTTCCAAATATGTGGTTATAATGACCTGGAAATCAAAACCAACCCTAATTTTCTCATTGCAGCAGCCCAGAGTGCTCCTATTCTAAACCCAGGGATGTGCGAGTGACATTTTTTTTCTAAACATACTTTTGCTGACATTTCCCTTTCATTAAAATAGCTCAACAATGGGGGGAAGAGCAACTCACCATGTACATAGGATCTTTACCTTACTTTGTACTCGCAAAGGAATTTCCTTGCTCTCCTCTGCGGTGGAAGTTTCCAGTCACACACAAGTGGCTTTTGCAGAGCTTCCCTGGGAAACAACTTTGGGTGCCGGGGCTGACATGTCTCCATCAGAGCCATGGACTCGGGAAGCAAAGCACACAGCACAACCATCAGCTTACTGAGGGACATGAAATAGCCTGAGAGTCTCCTCTTCCTGACCCCTTGTCCCAGGATCACCCCATCCCATTGTAGGAACACTGATGGATTTGGCTGAACTAGGAGGAGAAGGCTCAAAAAAAGCCAGACCGGTCCCATCCTGTGATGGGGACCCAGAACTGGAGCAGCCCTGTGGCTTGGTCCTCTCAAGGGCTGTGTGAATGCTTCACATTGGCCATGCCACCACAGGGATCTGCTGGGCTCAGTCATAGCATGGTGATCAATCACCACTGATGGTTATAGACTGTAGCAGGTCAACAATGTAGTTACAACTATAATTTGGATTGACCAATTTATTCACTTTCATGTAGCATTTGCCTAAACTCCCTGCAGGAAAAGTGACCAAAAAGAGCAGAAAACATGACACGAGCAGATATGTCCTGGGCATCAATGTCAAAGCTTTGGCCAAGTGCTGTTGAGCTACTGAACATGTGGCACCTAACAGCATCCAATGCTCCCTGCACTGGCATGGCCACCCTGACCCAACTCTTCCCCTTGCCCTGGATCCAGTGGGCAGACCGAGCATGCCAGGGATGCAACACTCATCCAGAGTCCTCACCTACACTGAGGAAACCCAACGGAAACCCACTGAGATGGAGGAGAAAGTCCCCACTGAGGTTTTGCAGGCTCCAGAGCTGTCACCTCCACCCAGCTCAGGCCCCAACCATAAACCAAGCTTCACAATAGACTTATTTGGGGTTTTTTAAGTCACAAATTATTTCCAGCAGCAGGAAAGTGGAAGGATGCAGCGCGCTGGACCCTGCTTGCCGGCACCCAGCCAGTCTCATAAATGGTTGGCAGCCAGCAGAGCAGCAAACCCGTTCCTATTGAAATGAGCTTGTTACTACTAATTTTTACTGGCTTCCCGGTTGATTCATAAAGTTTTGTTGGGTTTTTTGTTTGGGTGGGGGTGGTTTTGCACATCTCTGAAAGCCATTCCTGACACACTCGGGGGAAAAACAAGCCCTTGGCCTGCCCACGAGGGGCTGCTCCGTGCACCCTGGCACAGGCGTCTATGGCCCCCTCAAAACCACGTCATCTTGTTTTCAGGGCTTCATAAAATCTTATTAGAAAGAGTTCTCTTGTATTGAATAGGCTAAAATCAAAACCTCATGGCTTCAGTTTTACCATTATCAGCCATGGCAAACAGCTTGAGACCTCAATGGCAGCTGCAGACACCCGTTTTATAGCGACAGTCTGGGCCCGAGACATTAAACTCCCTGTTTTCCCATCTGCTCCCTGTCTCCACAGCTGGATGCTCCAAGTTGTTGCACTAGACAAAACCAACCAGATCTAATCTCGGAGCCTGAGCTTTTTGTAAGTACCAGCAACCATTAGCTGTGAGACTTGGCACAGCTTTGCTCGCTGATCTCAACCTACATGGACGAGATCCCCTTTCTGGACAGGCAAGGGTAGCCAAAGCAATATACCCTGCAAATACCAGAATCATAGAATGACTTGGGTTGGAAAGGACCTTAAAGCTCATCCAATTCCAACTCCCTGCCATCAGGGGGGCACCTTCCACTAGACCAGGCTGCCCAAGGTCCAGAGCCCAACAGTTTTACTCCATCAAAAACCCCAACACAGAGATCATAGAACGCAACATGCATGCACTTAGCACCATGATGGGCCCCTGGACATGAGCTGGGAGCACCATCAGCCAAGTCAAGCACAAGAGGAAGATGCTACAGGAACAAGCCCACACCGTGGCACCTCCCTCAGCATCATTTATGTCTGTGTGGTATTGCAAAGTGTCTCTAACACTTCCGTATGGCACTTCCCACATGCTTTGCTTACTGCTCTGATTTAATTAGTGTAAAGACCTTCCCCTACACATGTTTCCCTTTTTGAGGTGTTGAGCCCTAAAGAAACCTGCAGCAGAGAGTACAAGCCAAGGGGCCACTCAGTGTAATGCCACAGTTCCCTTTCAGCAAAGAGCCAGATTAGGCCATGGCTTCTCTGGATCTTAAGGAAAAGAATGGGAAAACCCCTGCAAACACATAGCTCATTTCCACAGACACTTTAGGGTTGAACAAGCAGCCACAGGAAGAGCTCAGGGCACAAGGACTGTGTTTGCTACAGAGCCCTGGTGCTCCCGAAGGCACCGCTGGGCACCAGCCACACCATCATTTACTCAGCCATGAGAGAAAGCAGAGCCAGGGGAGTTCCCAGCCACCACTGCCCAAGTTTGCCTTCCCTGCTGCCAGTGTGGGACAGGGGCATGGATGCTCCCAGATCCCGCAGCCCTTCTGCAGGGGGAGATGAATCAACCACCTCATTCTTCCCAGTGGACAAACTTGTGTTTTGCTGGCACGGATCTCACAAACGGAGCGTTGTCCAGCGCAGCGCCAGGCGCTCAGCCCCGGAATAGGCCATGCTTTGTAACAGCCAGAAGAGGGGAAAAAAGGGAATAAAGGAAAGAAAAGCAGAAAACCAGCACACCCATCGCTCCAGGATCCTCTGGAGACAGGTGGAGTGAACCTAAAGACAACAGTGTTACCACTACCCACCAACCCACCCAAGTGCTACACCTCTGGGGGGGTACCTACAGGGCTTTTGTTCCTCTGTTAAACAGACAACAGCGGTTTGCATCACTACATGTGAAAGCATAAAGCAGCTGGCACTTTTTTAGAAGTCTTTAACATTCTTTGGCTCCTCAAATGGAAAAATCTTAGCAAATGAGACCTTAATAAATGGAAAGAGCTGAAAAATAGCCTTTCTGTTGGTGTGTTCCGCTCCAGCTAATGGAATATGTAGATTAAACTGACACAGTTGTGTCTCGTACCCTTCCGCAGTGCTGCTGAGAAAAATCCCGCTCAGGTACCCCTGGTGTGGTCTCTCCTTGCATCAAGAGATGCCCCTGCAGCAGGATGAAGTCTCCAACTCATCTGCCAGCCTCTAAAGCAGCCAAGTGAAGGGCTTTTATACCCTGAGATGCAAAATGCCAAGGAGACAGAGAAGCATTACAGCCTGTATGCTCCCAGACAAGGCTAGCATTCCTATGGAGAGGCAGAACAGGTTGTATTGTGTGAGGAAGCTTGGGTCTGGTCAGAGTTAATTCTTAGACAGTAAAAATCCCAATTATAATAAAAAGATGCTGCTGGTATCTTCCTATAGCCAAAGCCTGGGATAAGGAACCCAAATGATGCTTAGCTTCTCCTCATAGGATAAGCACCTCCAAGAAGGGTGCAGCAGGGCTGCAACATGTTCCAGCGCTGCGATGCTGGAGACTGTTTAATCCCTGCTGCAACCCCAGGAGCTGCAAAGGCCATTACAAGTCAGTGCTCAGCAACCCTGGAAGAGGTCAGCCAAGACAGGCACTTCCATGCGAAATGGCTTTGTTCTTAAGGAAAAAAACCACACCAACAAAACAACAAACAGGAACTCAACAGTTCCCAGCATCTGAAGACCATTCCCCAGTGCTGGCAGCGCTGTCTCCTCAATCTCCCCTTTCTAAGCACTCAGCTCCTCGTACCAATGCTTTTTAACACCCATTTTCTGGAGCAATCAACCAGAGGAAAGGACTAAAACAGGAGGGTAAGCAAGTGGAGCCCGCTGGTGGGACAAGCACCATCCAAATCCGATGTCCCACAAGCAAGGTGGGACTTGATGAGCTCCTCATCCTCAATCAGCCCTGGGCACCCTGATCCCTGCACAGGACAGGGAGGCAGCCTGCTCTGCTCCTCCCCTCCCTCCCAGACCCCAGGACACACAGCACTGCTCAGCAGGGCTGGAAATCACGGCAGCCGCGTGCCTAATCCCCTCCGATCCCAAGCACTTGGGAAGGACAAAGAGCTGAGTCTCCTTTGCCAGTAAACTGAACCTGCGGTTCCAGGGGCTCGAGGCACTTCAAAGCCTGCAGCAGCCCGGCCAGCAGCAGGAAAGGGATGTACTTTTCGGCTGTGGAGCAGCAAAGTAAAATCCACACAAATAAGCAGTGTTCCAGAAAACCAGGTTTAACCATCAGCCGCTCCCAACGACGGGGGATGTTTTCCCTGAAAGATTTTTTTTTCCCTCTTCCCAGTTTGTCTTGAGGTTTTCTTCCTCTTGATTTCTTACTAAAACAAGTCTCGAGCGCCCACACTGCACACCCCTTCTGGGGCTGAGCATCCTCCAGAGGTAAGATGCTGAGTTAGGTATTGGAGCCTGGGAAAGGAGGTGCCTTTGATGAGGAGCTAATCTACAGACTTCAATCGTTTCAGTGAGCGCCACAGATTTAATAAGTTATTTCCGTGGAAAACCTTAGTAACTCGGGTATGAATCAAGCCTATAAACACCTCTCACCCATCAAAGTGCCATAAGAAGAAAAAGTTCTATTACTGTAACTGGGAATATAAGCCTCTCTCTCTCTACAGGTCCCTGTAAGAAGCCAAAATTCCTCCTTCAAAACAGTCACCCATTTTCAAAGGTAAACACACTCTGTCCAGTATTCAGCAAATCCCTTTGAAAAGTAAAACACAGGCACAGAGAAAAAGTTGAAACAAAGACACAGCATCAGATACACACTGTTCAAAAGACAACCCCAGTTACATCAAAAGAACTTTTACTACCTAGAAAGCCATATCCAACTCCTAATAGCATGCAAGAATGTAATGTTTTGGCTACAAAGATTAAACTAATTTACTTTTAAGTAACTTGCTTACTTCCTGATGTTTCTTTTTTAAAGTGTGATGCTTAGGTGCTTGGAGATGTGATTATTCTGTGATGCGAAGCCAAACATCGTAACTGCTCAGTGAACCACAGACAGGAACATATTTTATCGGGGTGTTGTACTTACTCCAAGAACTTCTAGGCTGAACACTTCCCAGCTAGCTGTGAAAACCCATCCCGGTTCCAGGTAAGGGAGGGAAAGAAAAGGCAATTCTTCTCTGCAGAAGCATACTGAGAAATTCAGTGTACTGCCTATAAGGAAATGGTGCTCCCAATACTGGTACATCCATTTCAGGGCATCATCCTGCTGGCTCTATCACCACGAATTGTCCCTCAGAGCCAGGATGCTGCATGTGCACACACAAAGGCAGAGGTATCATCTGCAGCTTTAATCCCTACATTAGGCACAGAACCAAATGCTGGTAAGACAACCTTCTTCCACCCCTTGTGAAACAGGCAGTCTGTGCTCCTCCAGACAGCTGCACCCTTCTCCAGCTGCACAGCCACTGCCAGAATTCCACCCTCCTTCCGGATGGGATCACCTGCACTTCTCCTCCTTTGCCAGATGGGATGTTGGGTACAGGTGGCAACATCAAGGTGTACCATCACCCAAGCATGGTCACCCACAAGCTCTACCTGAGAAGCTCCTGCACAATTCAACACTATGACTGTTGGGTTTGGTGGCCCAACGTGAGTTGCTCTGCATGGTTTTAATGGAGAAACAACCACATGCAGGGAATACCTTCCCCAGCCTTGACCCAAGGTGCTTCTCCTTCGGTTAATAAACAAGGATGTACTTGCTCAGTCTCAATGCTCTGGACAACATCTTCAGCTGCACATTAACAACCCAAGTGGAGTACTCTGCTGGGGTACACCACTTGTGGATAAACTGCTGCTATCAACAGGTTTTGGACACAACAAAGATTCTGCACATGCAGCTGCAGAATCAATGATTGCTTCCCTTTCCCTCTTCCAAAGAAAGGGATGTTTGAACTCCAGGAGCTGCCAACAAAGCCACCCAGTGTGGCAAACACAAACACAATGTAGAGAAACCCACGGTCCTCCTGTAAAACTACAGGCTCCAGTGGTTTTATCAACCCAGAAAGACATTGGTTGTACAACAAAACAGCACACCTGCATCTCTCTGAAA
Organism: Loriculus beryllinus; assembly: GCA_039877255.1. Taxonomy (NCBI): domain Eukaryota; kingdom Metazoa; phylum Chordata; class Aves; order Psittaciformes; family Psittacidae; genus Loriculus; species Loriculus beryllinus. The sequence goes on along the minus strand of JBCJKH010060381.1, from coordinate 11,339 downwards.
GGGACCGGCCCTGACCCCACCTCAAGAGCTTCCCCACCTTCCCTTTCAGAGATTAATTCCATGATTCACCCCGTAGTTTGCAAAGTTGCCTTTGATGTCAACCAAGGGGGAGAAGCTGCATGTGAACAAACCCAAAGCAACAGTGGGGCATTGTTGTGAAGCTCTCTTAACCATGGGGAAGGATGCTGCTGCATGGTCAGCTCTCCAACAGGGATTCCAACATTCACTGCTGACCATGGCCATGTGGGGAAAAACCTTCACACCAAGCAAAGAATTTTTCTCTGAAGCACACTGGAAAATAGATGCACTTTATTTCCCATTGGCAAACTAAAGTTATGGAGGAAAACTGTTTAATATAAAAACATCTGACAAAGCACCTCCAGGATGTACTTTTTTGCATCAAAGCAGCAGCTTTTGGCATCAGGCTCGTTCCTCCAACAAGAGCAGTTTTTAGCCAAACCCTGATTGTTATAGACTGCGCAGAGCAGGGCACGCCAGCAAACCTAAAGTTAAATATGAGAGAAAAAGGAAACCAAAACCATTACTGGCCCAAATAAACATCTGTCTGTGATTAAACGGTATGCACAGATACGCTCTGCAACAGGACAGGGAGAAGAAAGGACAAAAAGGCTCCATGATGTTGCTGCTGGGTCAGACCCCCACGGCTGCCACCCCGAGCCCAGTCCTGAGACACTCCAAAGGCAAAGGAGAGCATCAGCAATGTGCAAACCCAACACTTCACCCCCAGAAGGAGTGGCTGCCCCATTAATGAGAAAAATAACTTCTTCTTTTCCCCTATTAACAGGTAATTTCACAATCTCTCCCCCAGTCTGGAAAGGGCAAATGTTTGCCCAGTTTCCACACATATCCGCCTTACATATTTAATAGGCTTCCTCTTTTTTTTCCTACTCATAACACACAGGATCTTCATAAATTTCCTTGTTAGCATAAATCCTTGCAGGCTGTTATTTCTGGGGGGAGAGGAAGGGAGACGTTCACTTTCTCCATTCAGTGGGTTTGAAAATATGCTTCCTGAAGTTCATCCTAAATAGTGCTGGAAGCAGAAGAAACCCTCAGGCTCTCGCTCTAGAGCTGTGGCATTGCTTCAGCAGGGCTGAGTCACCAGCTGGGATGGATGGGCAGGGTCCTGCTTTCCTCCTCCCTTCAGGGGTACAGGGACCCTGCTTCCCAAATCCAACATCCCCCAGTCTCACCACTGCCCTGTAAGCAACTTCACCTTCCCAAGCCTTGGAAAAAGTCCAGGATCATTTAAATAAGCTCCAGCCCATTCAGTCTCTTTGCTCCTGTTAATTCACAATTACCCTCCAACAACTTTGGTGGGGATAGCACAGAACAAGTCACTGAGCAGAGCTCATCTCTACATAGAGCCCCCCATCTCCTAGACTTGAGCAGAGCTGCCTGGCGTAGGCTCACACGTGCACTTCTACTCTCAGGTACTGCTCCCCACTGCACCGCAGTGTGGAGAAGAATTACTCACCCCTCCAACAAACCACCAACTCACAGTTCCTTCTTTCAGATGCACATTCCCAGCTACAAATGGGTTCACCAGAGCTGGAACTCTTAAAGAGTTTATCACATGGGAACTGAATTGATTTCAAAGTAAAATATAAATAGTATTCCAAGGAAAACCTAAAGCAGCATCTTCCCTGGCCTCCTGCAAAGCCTCTTGCTGCTGGAACATCCCCTTTACCAGCCCCTGCTGTCCCCATTCTCCTCAGCTCTCACTCATCCCCTCCTAGCACTTTTCTCTGCTTGGGTGCATCACCTAGCATCAAGTCACCCTCACTTCTCCTGCCTGAATCCACCCAGTGCTGAGCATCCCCTAACTCCAGGCACCAGCTGAGCTGGTCCATGCAGAAGGACCAAGCGCAGGATGCAGAACTAGACACGCACACAAGGAGCCCCTTCCTTTTGGAAAACCCCGACACACACAAGGCTCAAGACTCACAGGCACTATCCCTTCACAAAGGCATTTCCATATGAACAATAGGATTTTCCATGCAAACACTAGTTTAATTCCAAATTAAGCTTGGAGTATTGAGCAGGCATGTAGGGACACATGAGACAGGCTTGAGTGATGAGTGGCTCATTTTGAGGAAAAATAGCTGTCATAAGAGCTTAGCACTGACTGCTCCAGGCATAGCCTTTATTAAGTATCTTCTGTGGAGACACCCAGCCCGTGTGGGACCGCTGCATGGTGGCTGGGGAGATAAGCAATGAGTTGCACCCATCACTACCCATCCACTCCTACAGCAAGAGACTCACCCTTAATGAATATTGCTCCAAAGAAAACTGATGCCCCAATATCTCTGTCCTCTCTAGAGGATGCACAAGCTGCTCCAGACCTGCAGTGACCACAAGTGATGATCAAGTCAGCACAGACACCTGCAGGAGGCTTCCAAGCAGCACCACCACCTTCCATCCTCCTACCTGCACTCAACCCTTCCCCTCCTGCACGGTCCTTAGGACATCTAGAATTTCATGCCACCACTATCAAGAACTCTGCTTGCTGCTTCATGGGGCTTTTAAACAGAGCAGTGCAGCATGCTGTGCAAAGGGAACTCTGAAAATGAGGCTATTCCAGGGTCCTTCCCAAGGAAGGCGAGGAGCAGCCCTGTGGGGTTTAGGGGAAGGCAAGCAGCCTCAAAGCCTGTGGCCCACAGCTTCTGCTCCAGCACGTCCCCACCGTCCTGAACCAGTTCCTGCAGCAGCAGCAGCAGCACAGGCCTCTCTCTACAAGCCTGGCAAGTCCAACGGGTACAGCAGCTTCTTGGCACGCAGTGGAGGAGCCAAGTCTGAGGGGAAGGGAAAAAAAGTTACTACAAATGTTCCACCAATTCTGAGTCACGGGGCTGAGCGTTGCTTTCTGCTCTTTCCCTGCTATTTCCCCAGCTCTGGCTGGAGGAGCCATAGGGAGGCTGGCTCTGGCTAAGGCTCCGCTGGCACTCAGGGACTGGCACAAACCCAGCCAGGGGAATGCATGGGCTCAAAGTACAGCTCCCACCACAGGTTTTCTTCACCTCTGCTCCCCAGCTGTACATGGCTGCACGAATACACCATGAGGAAGATACTGAGCCCCTCTTTGGACTCCTGCACACCTCAATGTGACATTGCTTGAGTTTGGAAGAAGGGAACTCGGGGATCAAACACCTCCAAGTGCTTCTTCCACCCACCCAGATCTCAAGCCATTGCACATCGCCGGGAAATGAGGAGCATCCCCAACCTGAGAGAAACACTGTGGCTGGACACTGATCCTTGGACAGCCAGCCTCATTCATGACCCAGATCCTTTGAACCTCAGAGGACTCTGGGGTATCATCAATCAATCCAGTTCATGACACCGAAGGTTGCATCTGCACAATTCACAGTGTGTGCTTCCAGTTAGCACTGACTGCCACTCCAAATCTCACAGAGAGCATGCTAGCTCATGGAAGACTTTCTCCTATTTAGGAGCAGTATTAGAGCCATGGAAAGGTCAACTTCAAAAAAGAGGGCTTTTCTTTTTAATTCATCCATACAACTGAGGTGATCTTTCGACTTCATGCTTAAACTTCCTGTTTAGAAGTTCATCAAGTAAACAAATAACAGTAGAAGAATGCTTCTCTTTGTTATCCCAAATTGAATTTTGTGGTTTTAGTAGGAAAAGCCTTTTTGATGATCAAAGCCGAAGCAATAAATAGCAGTGGCTTGATGCTAGATCCAAAACGCACTTATTTTTGGAACGGGAGTTAAATGCACATTGAGTGCTCACAAGAAGAGGCTGGGAAGACCACGTGCTTTGGGTATCATTTATGCAGGCCTACATTTCAAGCAGACCTATTAAATAAGTTGAAATGGAGAATAAACAAGCTGAAATGTGGCAGATAGATTTGAGCCCGAGTGGGCTTTTTCCTCTTGGCTCCTTGTGATGACAAGTATGGGTTAACTGCAGCAAGGCTCTTATCCTCTTTCAGCAATCATGAGCACTGGGGAGAAATAAATCACAGAGCCCCAGACTCTTATTAAAAGTTACACCACTGGAAACTACACAGGGGGAGAGGAGTATCCGATTTCAGCCCAATAGCAGTCACGTGTTATCATTATATTGTTCAAGTAAAAGTTAAAATCCCTCTTCTATTCCAGAAAACCCACCAGATGTCCCACAGAGGACTCGGCCGCGAGAGATGGGAACCCATTACATCGTCAGGAGCCCCGTTTTTCTATCTCGGCTGCTATAATTAATGGCAATTATCAAGTTACAATAAAAGCCATGGGCATGGGGAGCTTCACAGACATGTACCCAGCCCGAGGAACGTTTGTTAGGAATTGCAAACACTTATTTATTATAGCACAACCCTGAATGATTCAACTCCTGGCTATCAATTGTTCCCTGCTATGGACACTTGGCAACACAACAAAAGGCGGGTCAGCACGCTGGATTCAGCACGCGGTGGCAGGAGGACCTTAAAGGAGAAGAAGGAAAAATCCCAGGAGGAAGCACCACCATGCCATGACACTGCAGTGCCATGTCCTTTAAAAGCTCTTTAAAGTGCTGTGGAGTCGGGATCAGCTTAAAACATTCCAAGGAAGTCGCAGGTCTCACCAAACCAGCCATAAACTCATGCAGGCAGGTAACGAGAAGGGATGACGATAATGAAGCCATGGCTAACAGATCAGTACCCCAAGGGTCCCCTCCACCACCATCAACTTATCCCCCAGAGATCAGCAAATCCCAAGCTTGGGCTCAACAATCCAGCAACTCAGCACTGACAGGTCCAACTCTTAGCCCACCACAAAGCCCATCCCAACCACTGAAGGAGGCACACAGGGCTTCACTGAGGATGTGCATTGCCATCTTAGCTCTCAGATGATTAACCGGGTCATTTCTTACATAGAAATTAAACCTGGCCCTACAGACATGTCCCTCCTGCCCCCCATGCAGCCAGCCCCCAGCCTGGGATGAGACCCCAGGGAAGAAAGAAGTGAAAGGATCAGCACAGCCACAGCCCAAAACCAAGCAAATGAAAGCCCCAACTCTACCTGCTTGGAAGTAAAATCACCCGAGGCCTCATAGAGCACCATTAAATGAATGAAAGGTTGCAGGGGTGGGGCAGAGCAAAAACCAGGACCTAATTAAGCAAAGCTTTGCTCAGGAGCTTCAATGGCACTGTAGCCGAGAGCCCTGCTCATGAAAGCAGGGCCAGGACTCAACAGGTAATGCAAGAACCACCACAAAGCAGTATCACTTGACACGGCCTCACTGCTCCTCCAGCTCCACGCCACCACACGTCTAAGTGGCTTCCACAGGGGACACACGTGTCTCAATGGCCACCTCCCAGATGTCCCAGTACACTCATCCCATGAACAGCATCTTATCACAACCCACAGAGTGCAGATGTCTCTGAAGGATCAACTCAAATCACTGCTATTTCTTTCCCTTCTTTTCACACCAAGAATATAAACCAACAGCAGCACCACAACCCCTCATCTTGTCTCATGATCCAGCCCCAGCCACGAGCTCCCCAGTGCAGACCACATGTGCCAACCTGAGAAGTCTCCGGGCGTGACGTTGGGCGAGTTTGTAGCCTCTGTTTCAGTGTAAGACAACGTGGAATCTGAGAGATCTGGGAGGAAAAGGGAAAAAAACAAAGGCACTTTTAGTCCTCCTGCGTTTCCAAGCGCTACGTGAGCACCCGGGGCTCTTCAGCTTCCCACCACCTCCCCAGGAGGAATTCTCCACCGGGCCAGAAAGCAGTGATTAACTTTGTACCTCTACCACGCAAATGCAAACTTCGAGCTGCTTCGACCACAAAAATAACTGCAGTTAAGTTGATCAAACAAGTAGGAACTTGGTGCTTACTGGGTAAAGTTACATTAAGCCTCTAAACAACTCCTAGTTACTATACTTAATTATCACCATTAAAATTCTTGAAGCTGTTTATTCTTGCTTCCTTCCTTCCTTCCTCTTTGCTGAAGCGAAGGAAACTTTGTTTTAACAAGTTAAGAGTCTTTGTTATTCTCTCTTGCTTACACCCCTCTAATTAAGTGCTCAACTATTTGCTCACAGATTAACTATTATTTTTCCAATCCAACAAGCCAGTGAAGCAAATTTCAATCCCTGGCTGTTGTTTTAAGAAAGTCACATGTCACTCGCTATCACCTCTCCCTGCAGCACAAGCACTTTCTAAAGGGAATTAACTTGGAAGGGGGAGCACAGGGAGGGACAATTTCTTCTTTTTGCCTTCACAAGGAATAAAATACCCAAAGAAAGCTTTGCCCTGCAGGACACTGTGGTCCCTGCCCTGTCCCACAGACTGGCTGCAATGGTTAAAGAGCGGCTCCCTTGCAAGAGGAGCGTGCACAGTGGGTGCATGAGCGGCTGCAGACAGCTCCAGGCCAGGCAGGGAAGGGACTCACCTTTGGCACTGGGCAGCTCCTGCCTTCCCTAAGGGCTGGGTGGGACAGGCAGGCACTGTGCTGTCCCATTCATATCTCCTTGGCAAATCCTGCCTGTCTCCTCTCCATCCCTGCCTGATAGCAAGTGAAAGCGGCTCACCTTGGTCATTACCTGCCCTGTAAATCAGAGCCACTGATTATGGGATGAAAGGAAAAATCCCACACTCCAGATGTGGCCATTTCTGCACCAATCCTGGCAAGAAACCCAAAAGGAATGTGGATTTCCTCCCTTCCCTCCCTCATCTTCCCATTTACTTGGGCAAGAAGTTGGTGCTGAGAAGGGTTGGTCAGGATGCAGCGATGCCCATTCGCAACACGCACACCATGTAGACCAGGATCCAAGGCTGATTTGCCATGCTCTCGAGGAGCCTTCCCTTCATGCCTACTCAAGCGAGCCACTTTCCCTAGCTTTCATTTTAAGTAACACTTATAATTCCCCATGAAAAGTGAAACACCACTCGGAAATTATACAGCGCCGAGTTTCAAAGAGTTTACGTCTCATTTTAATAAGCAGAGGAAGGGTAATAGCTGGTTCCTCCGGGGTGCAGCCAAGGCCATATGGAAATGGCACCCAGGAGCTCCCACTCCCCCCACACTCAGTCATCCTGCAGATTACCCACGCAGACAAAACATCTCATGTCTGCAAACCTTTCATTACAGCTTCATTAAAAATAGAGCTTCGTGTTATTTTGGAAGATCTGCATGTGTCTACATGGCAATTTGAGCTGATAAACCCACATCCATTTACTCCTTAAACCCGTCAGCTGATGCTTGCTCACAAATAATGAGCAGCCATAAAACCCCAACTTGTTGGCTTCTGCCTGCCGTGCCACGTAGGGATGTCTTAGGAGCAACACCAGGGCTGTGCCATGAAAGAGGTGCTGGGAGATCAAAAGAGAGAAAACACGTACCCAGTGGCTTTTGCTCATCATTAGGAGACAGCCGAGAGTAGGGAGGTGGTGGAGACTCTGGAAAACAAAACTTAATGTTAGTGCTGTGCTCAGTTTGTCAATGAAACCCTGGTGCTTTCTCTGTCAGGGTAGGAGCTCTTCCAAGGCTGTAAACACCCAATGGAAGGAAACCCACTTGGAAGCAACTCAAAGCCAAGAATTTTCCAAATCTTCGAAGAACGGGGGCTCCATTTTTACTACTAGAAGTGCTGTAGTTCTCCCCTACACCCCCTGCCCTATCTCCCTGCATGGGCACCCACAACCTGAAGCACACAAAATGGCATGGGGCTCCCAAAGAATGATGCTTACATCATCTGCACTAGGAGCTGACCCTCCAACCACACCTTAAACACACACAGGCTTCACAGAAGCTCCCCAAACACATTACAAGCACTGCAATAAGGTGTTGGGTGGTAAAAAGTTGCGCCTCTTTTGGTACATAAAGCCTGATGCCAAGGCCCAGACTGACTCCAGGCAATCCAAGTAACTTTGGTCCATCCCAAGGAACCCCTTGGCACTCAAGGGGCTCAGCAGCAGAGGCCAGGCCCCCCCATGACCCTGCTCACCCCTACCTTCACCCAGCAAAGCTCCTAAGCACACACTCAGTTTTGTAGCACATCAGCAGTCACGGACTTAAAACTTAAGCAAGCCCTTAGAAGTGTTCTGGTCATCTAACAAGCCCTTGCTGCTCTTGTAAAGAGTCAAGACCATACAAAGGGCTGACTAAGGCCCTCCATCAACTTCATGCTCTGGTTAGAGGGTTTTTTTCCTTCTGAATTACGGCGGTGATGCGTTTCTTTAATTACAACCTGCTAAAATTAAGGACTGTGCAGCCGGCTGGGCTGTACCACGGCACCAGCACTGACACTGACTTCACTGAGCAGTCAATGGCATCACCTTGACCCCAGCCTACTGGAACAAGGGTGTGCTCCTCAGCTCCCACACACCGAAAGCACTCAGCCCAATTCGGGTTAGCTCACCAAGAACCACCTCAGCATCGCCCATGTGATGACTCTGGGATGGCCTGTGGTCATTTATGGCTCCCAAGAAAAGGTTCCGCATCCCTCCTAACCAAGCAAGCTGCCCAGCATCAAGATACTCTTCCCACAGGGCCATTAAGAGCTTCCCAATAGAAAGAAAATAATGGTGCCAATGTCCCAATCTGGATATAACAACGCAACCTGTGCCATGCACAGTGAGTCAGTGCCATGCTACAGTCAGTCCCGCTGCCACAGGGAACCAATCCCACATACCGAGGCATTTTCACACCGTTCAGCTGCACCACCTGCACGCACACGGACGGTTTGCAAAGGGAGACACACAAACACTTGTGGAAAAGGGCACCAAGGGCTTTCTCGGGCTCCCGCCATCATCCCCAGCGTCCGGCAGGCGCGGACGAGACCCTGACGCCCGGTACCCGCTATCAAAACGATAAAGAGCCACTCGATAAAGCTCTGCTCCTACTACCCGCTATCCAGAGCAGCCCTGCACCGCTGGGAAAACTCTGTCCGTCCGCAAAACACACGCAGGGCGCCTCCAAACTTTCATCTACACCAACCAGAGCAAAAAAAGGAGCAGCTTCCAGCCTCTAGCGAGCCCCGGGAGAAGCACGCCCAGCACAGAGAAGTTTGAGAGAACTGATGCAAAGCGAAGCAAGAGCGCAGATTACAAAACAAGTAATAACAATAATAAATAATAATCAATCCGAGGTTTTGCCAAGAAAGGGACCGTCAGCAGGATGCTGCTGTAAAGCACTGCTCAAGGAACGCATGTGCTCCGGATCCCGGCGCTTCCACGCTAGTTCGGGCGATCCCCCGCGGCCCCTCCGGCCCCGTTCCGAGCGGCAGCAGCCAGGCTGGCGCCGGCAGAATTGCGAACGGCCCGTTATGGCCCCTCCTGCACCTCAACAACAGAGGAACCTCCGCGGGAAGGGGAGGAAAAGCGGCTTTTTAAGCAGAAGTGGGGAGGGGGAGAATGCCATCCAGGAGACAGGCGCATCCCCAGGGTCCAAATAAACCGAGGAAGGGGGCAGCTGCCCCAAATCATGGGAGAAGGAAGGTCCCCGACTCCGCTCCTCACCTGGCCCACAAAGGCGGCTGAAGTGGTAGGGGTTGCAGCAGACGGTGGGTCCGTCGGCAACGCCGAAGCTCTGGCACTCGCAGAGGGGTTTCAGCTCGGCGGGGTGCTGCAGGTCGGGCCATCGGAAGAGTTTCCCCAGGAGGAGGTGGGGGGGAGCCGCCTGGCCCCCCAGGCGCAGCTCCGTGCGGGCCACCAGCACGCAGCCGCTGGGCATGCCCCCGCGGGACTCCACCGCCTCCAGCAGGCTGTCCAGCGAGCGCTCCTTCAGCCGCTTCAGCAGCGAGTAGGTGACGGCCTTCAGCTCCTGCTCCAGCAGCACCAGCCGCGACCGCGCCTCCCGGCCCCGCCGCTCCGCGGAGCCGCCGTCGGCCGCGCCGTCGGGGCTGGGGGGGCCGCCGGCGGTGTCTGTGTCCGCGGGCAGGGGGCCGCCCGGCTCCCGCTCCTTGAAGAGGCAGCAGGTCACGGTCCGACCGTCGCTCTCCGGCACCCGCCGCGGGCTCGCCCCGCCGGCGCCGTCCCGCCGCGGTGGGGAGCGGAGCCGGGCCCCGCGCCGCTCCGCCATGGGGTCCCCGCGGGGCGCCGCCTCGCCCCGCCGCTCCTCCGCGTCCCGCAGCAGGCTGCGCGCTACCGCGCGGATCTCCGACGAAGGGTTTTTCTCCGGGATTTTACAGCTACCGGTGGCTCCGAAGTCGTGGCCGCTCCTGGCGCTCCCATCTCCGCCGTCCCTGTCCGGAATGACGCGGCTCCTCCAAAGTCGCCGCACCAGCCCTGAGCGTTTGGACCTGAACATACGACACGCGGGCGGCCGGGGGTCGCGTCGCTCTCCGCCGCTTCCCCCCCCCCCCCTCCGCGGGGCTCCTCGCTCCGCCGCCGGCTCTATCTCATCTCAGACCCGCCGCTCTCGTAGCCTGCCCGCACCTCCCGGCGCCGCCGTTTCCCCGCGGCCCTTCCCAGCGAATCGCCGACGGCCCGCGGCGGGGGCCGCACCATGGGGGAAGGCGGCGGGGGAGGGAGCGCGGCGCGGGCATAGACGGTGCCGCGGGGGTTGCGCCGATGCCCGCGGGCGGTGCGGGGCCGCTCCCGTGGCGGCGCTGGGGCTCGGGCGCGCCGCGCCGTGCCCTACATCGGCTGCCAACGCGGGGACGGGGCCGGGGGGAGCCCGGGGCAGCGCTCGGCTGCGCCCCGCGGCTGCTCCACCGTACAAGGTGGGAGCTGGGAGAAGATGGGTGGAAGCGGCGCCGGGTCCGCGCTCGGAGCTGCCGGTTCCGTTCGGCCAAAAATCGTTCAAAAAACAGAAAAATTACTTAAAAAAAAAAAAAGGTAAAAAATGATGAAAAGCAGCAAAAGGGCGAGACCCGCGCGCGGCCCCTGCCCGCGCACACGCGGTGTCCGTGTGTCCGCTCCCGGTCTCGGTCCAGCTCTGCTCCCGCCGGGTCCCCGCGCACGGCTCCCGCCGGCGCGCCCGCTCGCGCCCGCCCCCCCGCCCTCCGCTGGCTTTTGTGTGGCTGACGGGGGGGGGGAGTGGGGGGGAAAGGGGAGGGGGGGGGAAGAGGGAGGGAGGGGGGTACGCGCGCGCGCGCGGGGCCCCCTCCTCGAGCGGCGGCGCGATTGGCTGCCGCCCATCATGTGCCAGTCTAGACACTTTGGCGGCTCCGCGCGGCACCGGGCGTTGCGCAAACACCGCATCGGGTTTCCGAGCTCTTAAAGGGACACGAGCCCCGCTGCACGAACACACACACACACACACACACACACACACACACACACACACACACACCACTACCCCACCGCCCCCTCCCCACCGAGCCACCCTCCCTATCTCCCTCCCTCCTCCCCTCCCTCCCATCCGCGTGGA
>JBCJKH010060380.1:6054-33382 GCA_039877255.1 Loriculus beryllinus | reverse complement strand
CGTGGCTTCTGCATCTTAGCAGATGAGGATCAGCTCCCTAACACACCCCTGTCCAAAAGTGGCACTTACATTAAGATGCACCATGTGCATGTCTTAGTTTGCTTGTCAGTACTTGGTAAGCTGAAGATCCTCCTTCTATGCTAGAACAGCACTGGATAGGAAGACCTGAAGCTAATTTACTAAACACAAAAAGGACCTTGGAGAAAAACATTATGCAGCTTCCTCAGATGTGAGGCCAATATTGAATCTTTATTTTTGTCCAGTTTTCACACATACCATTTGGCCTCCCAAAGCCAAATGTGGGAAACATTCTGTCCTTTATTTGAACGTACACAAATTATTCATGCACGAAACTATACAGGAACATACGCATGTGCAAGAAATATAATTGTGATGTTACATGGGTGTAGTTCTTTTAAATCTTACCCTTTCACCTGTATATTTGGATCTGTTCTCTGCATATAGAGATGAAATTATATTTATATGAAAGCATCAAAATGAGTGACGTATTCATGTGTTAATTTGCCACTTGCAAACAGCATAACAGATATGACAATAATCATACACATTCAGTATTTCTTTCCCATTCACTCTACTCATTAAGTCGTAGAAGTAACACACTTCCTAAATGAATGTTTCTTGCTCCTCTTACAACATGAACAAATCTCTCTATGAAGCTCTGTCTAAGCCACAAAGTACTGGGTTACCTAAAGAACAAAGAACAGTGAAGTGAAAGAAGTCTCAAAATTAAATAAGCCTGTGTACATAGGAACTCTGGAAAGAGCCAGATCCCATCTTACACAAAATATTATCAAGAGAGTCATGCAGGGACATATGGAAGTAAAACATGGTGGTGATTGATGGGACAGCTTAAACAAATATGCATACCGAATCCAAAATGTCCAAAATGTTTTTTAAAGAAATACAGTAAATATGAAACAGTGTCAAGTGAAAACAAATCAGGTCCTTATCTCACCACCACAGTTGACATTGTATTACAGCTTCTCAGCAGGTGTTCATGTTAGATTAGGCATGGTAAGCCCTAGTAAATACAGTCCTCCACACTATGGAGGGCAAATTAACTGAAAAAACAAACCCCAGTCACAGACAGAAATAAATACAGTCAAGTGGAGACCACAGCGGAGTCCTGACTGACAAAATCACACTGCATCTTATTTGACTGAATACTACTTTTATTAAAATAAACACATGTATTAAAAATCGACCATGTGTTATGATTCTCTGACAAAATATTATATTGCTTCAGTCCCAGAATAGGAACCAAGATTCCCTCTATTTTTCCAGTATAAAAGACCATATTTCTTTCATGAGCATTACATGACCAACCCTAATTTTAAAGCTGACTTATTTGTGACCTTTTCCCGTTAGGAAGAACATGGTGTTTACACATCTGTTGAAACACCATACCATTTGCAGAGCAATATTTAATTGATTCCAGAAGATGTTAAGACATGTTTTGAATAAGATCACCACCGATAAAGAAATCATGCCAATTAAAATCAGTAGACTGCTTGATAAACCTCCATGTTCATCAACCATACCAATCTCTTTGTTTAAAAATAGATAAATAAATAGCAGAACTTGCTACAAAAGTCTCTGATTTTCTGGCTAGGAATATTTCTCCATCAGACTAGTGCCTTGCATTTTTGCAAAACAATCACAGCATGGCACTTTGAAGTCAGGCATATTCTAACAAGATAAAGGCACAATAAATATTAATTAATTCTGCATGTGACCAGGTTCTATGAGCAAACTTGGAGCCCAGGATCAGAAATCAACCAAAAGCTGATATACATGCTTTAAGGAGAGCCAACTGTATTCCTTTTGAAATTGAAAACATTATTTTTTCAAGTAGTTTAAAGAGATTCAACAATAAAGATTAAATGCATATATAGTCAATTTGAAGATTCACCTTGATAATTTCCATTTAAGATTAAAAGATTTTAAAATAAAAGATTTAAAATTTTATATATTAAGTATTGCCAGAAGAGTATAATTTTTCTTGTCCTACTAATGGCATTGCACAGATTTATGACAAGGGATATGAAAAGTGCTTTTACATGTCTTAATGCTTAAAGCATATTCTTGTTTCCTTTATTTCAAACCCACTATTTTCCTCATTGTCCAGAAATGGTCACTTCCACTCTTTCAGTGAAATAAGCTATTTTAGAAGCAAAGCTCAGCCACCTCCTCCTGATTTTGACACCACACAAAGGACACTTTTACAATTCAGCTGGGGTAAAGGGTGGAGAAGCAGCAAACTGAGTCCCTCACACTCTGATGAAGAGACTTTCAAGCGAGGTCCCGTAGGTGAGACAGCACACAGAGCATGTGGGCCCTTCAGAGAGCCCACAGACACAGGGCATCCCACAGGGCCAGTGTCATGTGTCCAAGAACATGCCCAACGACATGACCAACAGATGTTCAGCTATTTTGCCACCAATACAGCAGAGTAACTTTGTAGTGTCTAAGCCTTGGGTGTGCAAAACTGCCCTTTAAGCTGCAACTACTACACAGGGAAGATTTCTGCGTATTTGCCTCCAGCACTACAAATATAGAGCTATCAGAGCAGGCTGCACTGCATCTGCCTTTGTGCTGTCTTTTTGTGAGATGTTTGCTCAGAGAAAGGTAAATCATTAGATTACTCTTGGTAATGGCTAACTACCAGGGCAAAGACTTCTGTGAAAGCCATCGGTGCCCTAACAAGGCTGAAATATTGAACCCTGGATTAGAAGTTGCCTGCTCCACTCTCAACTCCTCATACAAAGATCTAATCAAGGCACAGAAATACTCATCTTTCAGGACAAAAGATGACAATTCCTCTTCTCAAGTGACAAGGTCACCAATAATTCAAGTCGCATTCCTGAACTTGCATTTACAAGTAAGAGATTTGGCCTCTTAAGTGGAGAATGGCTCTTCAGCTTTTGGCAGTTTTGTTGCACTTCTTTCTCTTTTTTTTATTCCCAGCGCTGAAAAGTGGACACTGCAAAACCAGTCTTTACTGAAGTAAGTTTCCCTTCCACCACAGCGAGTTCTCGCAGAAGTAATCCCTGGTTTGGGGAGGATGGTACAGTTCTGGAGGGCACCAGGATCAGAACTGTACCGTGCACCCTTGGCTATAATACCCAGCAACTTCCTTGTAAGACAATATTAATCCTTATACAAGGTGGAAGCTTGACAGTCTGTCTCCAGAAAGTATTGAACGGAGAACACGAAGACACCCATCCAAACAAAAGGTAGTGTCATGCTTCAGGGTACACTTCTTGTAGGGAGCTGAGATGCTAAAGAAGACAAAAGCTGTGCCCTGGCTGTACTGAATTTGGGCAGGAAGAGGTCCCAAAGCAGTCCAGAGTACTGCCTGTGGTTGAAGATTGGTTTGCATTTCTCATAGAGAAATAATAAAAGAAAGTATTTAGAAAGAAGCTTACAATTACTGCTGCTGACAAAGTAACAGTTCAGAAGTAAAGTGGTCATAACAAACAGGCAAGAAACTCAGAAGGTCGTGGTTAGCAACACAAGGAGGAGGCTCAGCACAGCTGTTATGTAGGATCAACTGCCACTTTCTCCTACCTCATTTGCACCTTCATCAAAGCACAGGCTCGAAAATTGAGTGCTTTTAGACAGAATTACAGAGCTAAGTTTCAAGGCAAACATATATAAACATCTGTTAGGTAAGTGTTAATAATTCACAGCAAGATGCCAGCTCTCCATTAAGACATTTAACGTGCAAAGAAAACATTGCAAAAGGTCCTTGGAATAAACTGAATAATTTTCAAACAAAAGGAATTACTTAACCTACTGGCATTGCTTGCCAAGACTTTTTCTTTTTGCTGCTCTAAAAGAAAAAAACAAACCAAAAAAAAAAATAAAAAAAGGTGTTTCTGCCTAGAGTTTAAATTCATGTATTAAAACCATACCCATAACTCCCTCTCTTTCTATGATGACTCTGAGAGCTGAAGAGGCAGAATCTCACTCTTGTCCAGCCACTTCAGTAATACACTGCAAGGGCTGGTACCTTCACAACTACCACAGCTGTCTCATAACTAAAGTGCACCATCTGTCTATGCTCAGCAGATCAATGGGGTAACAACACCACTGCTCATGGGGATTGGGAAAGAAGATCCTAACACACCTCTTGGGAAGGGGAGTAAAACTGCCCCAGGCAAGGGGCTGTCAGAGAGCCATACAAGGACAGGAGACGAGAGGTGAGGTATCACTACAGGGGCAACATCTGAACTTGGTTTTATGCTTCCTCTTTGGGTAATCTCACATGTAAAGAGTGCCAAACTTCCTTCACACTACAAGCATGAATGAATACTCTAGTAAGGTATAGCAGGTACTAATGAAACAGACAGTGTAAAGATAAAAGTAGACTGATACTTAATTTACTTTTCATTTATTAATACTGCTGCTTTCCAGCACCTGGCACCCTCTCCTCAACAGTTTATTAGGTTTTATCAGATTTCTTAGCTTAGTCAGGGTGCCCACGGCTGCACTACTCTAAGACCTCAGCAGGCTGAGTGCAGCAGCCCTACAACACATCAGCTTCCCAGCTTAGACAGAGATCTTTACTCAACACTACACTGTGCATCTAGACATACTCTCCAGACAAGGAAAATCCAACACCTATGGAAAGGAAGGCAGGAAGATAGCAAAGATCAGTATACGCAGTATTCTTCCTATCACCCGCTATCTTCTCAATAGCTCTGGCATTCTCTTTCCTTCTCTTTACAGCAGAATGCTGCTTTGCTTATATTCATCCATCCTGCTCTGCAAACACTATTCGGCTTGATGATGTAACATTTTCTATGTAGCTTTCAACTGCGTCAAACATTAAACATATCCCTCCCTAACTAGTCCCACCCTCATAGTCTCTGTACAATTCCTCGTTCAACTGTGTCTATCTCTTGTCTCTTGTATAAAATCTCTGGAAAGAAAAAAAAAATCTCTGGTGTTTATATGGCATCTTGTACTGTGATGTCCTAACCTAAAAACAGGGTACCAAGACACTATGGTAATGTAAAAATCACCTCTGCAATTTAAGGCGACCAGTGGTGCAGGGTTGCCTATAGAAATCCTCTGGATTCTGTGTGGATTTTCCTGCTGTCAGATGCCCATTTCTGCCCCACAACCCCCTCCAGTCAGGGAAGAAACAACAGACACTCTTATCACCCAACTTTACTGTGTCATCCCTAATTTGGGCATAATCCCAGTTTAAACCAGTTATCTAATAGCTAAATATAATTTCTCTAGGCCGTGTAGTATCCAGAAATAACTAATGCTGTATCCTCTTCCCCCATCAGGGAAACACCCAGCAGCACTTGCCAAATCCCACCTAACCCCACTGCCCTACTCAGTAGGGACATTTGGCACAGAGACCTAGTCCTCAGCAGATGTTTCCTATGCTCATGCATAGATTAGCCATCAAATCCTCAGGTTTGTCTGCAGCTCTGATTTTTCAAGCCTTGGCCCTTGCAGGTGCTTCAGTGAGCCACCCCCAGGCAGCTCCTAGGGACCAAGTGATTATCTGCCCACTGCTTCTGTCCTATTCTTTGGGAGGAAGCCAAAACATACTTTAAGAAGCACCTAAGCTGTGAATACTCCAAATAAAATATATTTTTACAAAGTAGATGAACCCCATACCATAGTACAAGGGGAGGAAGAACGAAAGAGCAAAAGCTTTCTTAGTCACTGCAGTAAAATATGCAGCTGATCCTTTTTCAGACTGGGTAAATCAATTTCTCCCTCAATGGTCTTGAGCACTACCTCAACTCTTTTAGTTCAAATATTTCCTAAAAAGCTGGGAAGAACAAAAGCAAAACCAGAAACAGAGTATTTCCAGAGTTATCCTAATACAAAGCATGAAAAAAAAAAATATTCTTCATTTCTTCCAAATTCACTACGTTAGATCCTTTTTTACACATTGATGTTGTGCCAGTTGAGCATAAATCACCAATTCCTCACTCTGAAGTAAATGCAGAAGCCCTCTAGTTCTCTCCAGAGGCAATTTGATCTCCAGACGCAATTTGCTCTCACAACAGCTCACAGGCTTCCTTGTCCTGGAAGCTCCTCAGTAAAAGGAATCTGGAGGACTTCAGTAGGAGCACCTAGCATCATCTGAATCCAGCATGGAGGTGCCTGGTGTGGTGGCATAGGCAACTGTGTAGTGGCTGTGCTGGAATGTGAAGCAGTATCCCACTGGCTCACCACACTGAGCACTCAAACACATGTCTGAGGAGCCTCAGCTCTCACCCACCCTGCTTTGCAGCGTCTCATCTACAGGAAGCCACATTTCATAGCTGAAGATGTTTCCTGACAGAACAAAGAAAGAGATGGACAATAAAACCTTGACTTACAACAGAGATGTACGTTACTAAGAAACAGTACATTTTACGTGATTTTTCTTTTCCTTGGCATTGCACATTAAAATATTGTATAAGTAACATGCAGCTTTTTAGTAACTTGGACTCTAGATGTACTTAGACTGTTGTGAAATGGCAAAACTAACATTTTTCCACGTAGCAATGCTTCATGGAAGAGAAAGAAACAGACACAAAGAACATTTTTTCCATGCAAAAAATAACAGAGCAAACATTATGTGCAAGTCTAGAAAGAAACAATATATGTACTAAATATATATGTATTTTACAGGCAAAAATGTCACAAAAATTAAGTATTTCCCCTGCAGTTCATAATACCAGCCACCTCAGAGCATCTCTAATTTCCTTTTCCCTTAATGTGCTCCTAAACTCTTTCCCTTCCTCTCATCAACCACTTAAAGGCTGACTCTCCTGGGCACCTCTCCCTCACAGAAGGTGTGCTTATACAGAGAAGCAATTCACAAATTCCCTCCTCAGGGTTCCATTACAGCATTCATTACGGCTTGCAAAGTAAATTAGAACAGTTCACCACTGCACAGAATAATCTCCACTGCAAAGGCAAGTCACAGCAACATAACCACTTATTCCAAGTATATATGCTACTTTGAGTGCATCAACACAAAGGCTACACCAGGTCCATCTCCCTCCATGCTCAGTGGTCACCAGATCTCTGCTAGCCATCCCAGTATTTCCCAAACCTTCCCAGCTGGACTTCTCAGTCTCTCTGTAAAGGCTGGGTTATAAAATAACCAACATTAAAAAAATGTTTGACTTGATGGGAGGTCCCATCACACTCCCCACATGCTGCTTGTTCTGTGTCCTCCAACAGCTCAGCAGCTGCTTCTGCTGCACCATCATCCCCAGCCCTCAGGCCTGGAAGGACACCCCTTCCTTTGCTCCTCTGGCCCTTTACTGCTGGCTCAAAGGAACATGCCAAGCAAACTGCCCTTTGCTTTTCTGCTTTCAGCTTCTTCTAGGCATGGATTTTCTTCCAAGAGGAGCAATCAAGCAAGCCCATCTGTAGCTTCCCCTGCTACCTGTTGTCTACAGGAATATTCCACACTCTTATTGGGAACATCCCAACTAATTGTTCCCTTCCAGCTTTGTTTTGATTTGACCCAGATGCTGCCAACCATATTTTTCTCTGACTCTTGGCTTTCACTCCATCTGCCTGAATTAGATTCAGCACAAGAAGAGCTCCTGCTTTCCTACAAATGCTTTGGTCCTATTTTAACTAATGGGGCCAGTCACCCTCTAGCACAGCAATATGGTTATTAAATGCCTTTATCTCAACCAAAGAGCATATTTCAAAAAAACTGTAAGGATGCCAAAAATAAATAATTCACTGCAGAAATCTCATTCTTCTCAACTGTAATTCAAGTGACATCTAAAGCCTGCTATCTTTAGCTCCAAAAAAGCTGAAATCTCATGCTGAACACTAAGTCCAAGTAGCTGGACTTGGTCCAGAAGAAGGGCCTCCACGAACTCTAAGCACTTAGGAAAGGTGTCCTGCCATCTGAGACCATAGAAAACTGTGTAACCACCAGTGTGGCCATAAAAATAAGCTCATCTCTTCTCCCAGGGTCTCTATTTCCAGGGTGCAACAGCTCTTCAACCTATCAAGCAATGAATGGTCTCTCTGTTCCCTACCCCCACCATCAGGATTTGGAAGGCACAGTGTAAAAGCTGGCACTTTTGGAGCACAGGCAATATAGATCATGCCCTGTTATCGCTACCCGCTCCTCCTGTAGTGACACCTCACTGGCTCTGCTGAGGCTGCAGCCTTCAGCAGCCTTCAGAATACAGGGAGGAATTCCTCCATAGAAAGCAAGCTCCCAGATTCCAGTCAGTTTGTCAGAGCGATTTCCAAACAACTAAGCCCTCAAACCCAGTATCTAAACATTAGGGAGCTTTGTTTTCAAAAGACTCCCAGAGTGGAAGCTCTAACTGACAAACATCGCACTGCAGCATCGCTCCCCGAATGTCCCCTCCAGGCCAGCTATCATGGGGACAGAAGGAGTTACCAAAGAGCAGTAGATCTTCCCTTCTAATTCTGGCACTTATGCCAGATTCTGTACTCTACAGCAATCAGGATTTCCATTTACCATCTGAGTGTATTAGCTGGATGCTACCAGATCAAAGAAATAAAGTACATACATTTGGAATTTAATAATGCACTGATACAGCCTCAAGACTTGCTTCTTAAAAGCAAGCAGATAAGCTGTCACAAGCTGAAAACAACAAATGACAGTAGAAGGCAAATATAATATAGCAAGTTGTGCGAAAGAACATAGTAATCACCACAAAACAAGCACAAATAAAGTATGTACGACATTTATAGAGACAAGTTGAAAGTGCTACTGAAACGAGAAACAGCTCAAGAAAACATATGGACAAGACATAAGACCCCTTTACTGCTAAAAAATGGTATTTAGCTCTTCCTGCGGGAAGGAAGAAGAAAAGAAGAAGGCTCTGATTACTATAACAAAAAATGAGGATACAAAAGATCTAGAATAAGATTTCAAAAACTAGCTAAATTATCTAGGAGCTCGAGGTTCATCTTCAGAAGTCGGAGAGGGGCTTTGGAAAACCTCATCACTAGAGATGATGGCTGGAACAGCAACCTTCCATCTTATCAACCCACACCATGGGTGGAAGCTTCCCTGAGGGCCACGTGGCACGGTAGGTAGAGCCACAAAGTGCAGAGCAGTGCCAGGACAGCATCCCTGGCACAGCACTCCCAGGAGGAAACCAGGACGTCATGCCATGAGTGAGATGGGGCAGGGATGACTGAGCAGGATTTAAAGCTCTCCTCTTCAAGCAGCAGTGGCACCTCAGTGGCAATCCTGTTCTCCAGTCCTAACGAGGTTTTAATTCACTACTCATTTCTTACCTTGTTTTGGTCTTCTCCCCTTTCTTGTCTCCTTTTATCTGAACCATGCAGCTGTAATAGACAGTCACCTTTTCTCTCCTTTTATTTTCTTGTCCATTCAAGGAAAAATGTACTTACAGAGACTGCAAAAGGTTATGACTCCAAGCCATCAAGCCTTTGTTTTATCGTGGGCAAGGTCCTTCTGTCAGCCCAATTTCACACTTGATGTTGGAGGCTGCAACTGCCTGACAAAACCTCTGCCAGCTAAATGCAGGCTTGCCAAAGTCGTTTCTCAAGAGCAAGGAGAAGAGACACAGGTTGACCAACATACTTCAGAAGCTCAAAAAAGCCCACCATGGCATTGCAAACAACAGCAAATTACAACCTGTGTGCCTTTTAAATAGCAGCATGGATGCATTTAGTTCAGCGAGCCAATTTGGTACCAGCTTTTTCTGGGTCATGTGGCCCCATCTGCCTATTCCAGTCTAGTTTAGTTTAGCTTTGACTGATCTCAGTTACATAACTGTACCCTTAACCTCTTAAGTTGTAAGGTCAGGATCAGGTTAAACTGCTGCTGTGTAAAGCAATATAGGCAAAGCCTCAACTGTCCTACTGCCACACCTAGTTTCCTGTGTCTCTGATGCAATTCCCAACTCAAAGCTCGGAATATTTCCTTTCCTTTCCTTCCCAAATACCTCTTAAACTTTTTTTCTTCTTCTTTGATTTCTCTCCAAGATTATTTTTACTCTTATAATGCATTCAGGAAGATGACAGAAATGAGATTTAGAAAAGCTAAATTTTAAGGACTGCTTCTTTACCATCATTTTACTACAGGCATTGAAGTGTTTTAGACAGCACATCATAAGGACTGCCATGAGCACACTGAACTACCACGAAATGGGGCAGGGAAAGATTACAGTGGTTTTTGCCCAGTGTTCAATATTTTTAAACCTAAAATCAAATAACTCAGAAAAGCAGACAGAGCTCAGTTTCAGAGCAGGTCTCAACAGCGCACTGTACTGGTAGGTAACTTGTAAGCCCTGGGCTCTCCGACGCTGGAATATTCAGGCAGGCTTAGTTAAATGAGCTGGCAGGAAACCTACCTGGCAAGTAGTTACTGAAGCTTCCATGCCAAATCCCTGCTGAACTTCTGCTACAGCACTGTCAAGCTGTCTCTGCAAAACACTTGAATTTGAGAAGGGCTTGGTTGTTTGGGTTTTCTTAAATTTTACTGACATCTTTTAAGAAACCCAGCCTGGCTTTCTTCGCATTTGTAAGACACCAATCATGTAGCTGCAGCGTAATGGTAGGGTATGCCGTGCAGAGCAGTAGCACAGAAACAACTTCGGAGAACAATGCAATGAAAGAAATCACTCTTCTTATAAGCCTGCTTCAAATATTGATGCTGGAGAGCATCATACTTTCTGAAGTAACCCAGTAACTTCTGTTCCACCAAAGGTATGTTGTAGCGCAAGGGAACACAGCAGAGTTTTCATTCTACTGTGGAAAGAAATAATACTCAAAGTCACAGAATCACAAGGAAGAAAAAAAAATTAGGTCAGAAGGGACCTCTGGAGGTTACTTGGTCAAATCTCCTGCTCAAAGCAGGGCCAGCTTCAAAATCTGATCAGGTTCCTTGGCGCCTTGCCTTGTGAAAGGCTGAAAATTTTCAAGGACAGGGATTCCAGAGGCTCCCTGGACAACCCATTTCAATATTGAACCAATTCTGCTGTGAGTGAGTTTTCCCTTAGATCTGCTCAGAATTCCTCTTGCTGCAACTTGTGACTGCCATCGTGAAACTCTGACAGCACCCAGCTCCATCTTTTCCTTAGTCCCCATGTAGGCAGTAGAATTAAGCACTCTCATCCCCTAACTGTACTGACAGCCCTCCACTCCACTTGCTCCAGCATATCAACATCTCCTTTGTCCCAGACGTGGACTCACACGGGTGAAGTTACTTCCCTTGAACTGCTGGTTACCTTTTTGTGCATACAACCCAGTATACAGGCATCCTGTTATCCACGTTACACACCTTCCACTGCTCACTAACTTATCTAACTGGTTTTGCTTTGACACATGTGAGATGGTGTTATTTAGATCTATCTGGGCTAAAAAAAAAAACCAAACAAACAAGCAAACAAACAAACAAACAAACAAAAAAAAAAACCAAAAAAAACCCCACAAACAAACCACAGGCAGGAGGCTCTGTTAAATAGTTCATTCCAAGAAGGAATCACATTAGATCTGCTGCAGTTGAGGAGCAGTTTATGAAACAGAAAGGTCCCATCTGAACCTTGACAAAGCGTGGAAATTGTATGTGCTCAGACCTCAAGCAGAGAAAAGGATCAAGAAGCATTTTGGACAGTGTGCCAGAGATTCTTCAAATATGCACATTTACTAATGCAATCTTACTAATTATTCTGCTAGAAAGTTGCTTTAAAACTCTTCATACAGGTTGACAGAGAACTACATCACGTTCCTTTAGTGAATATAAAATTAAGGCACATTATCTGTGAAAAAAAAAAAAACAACCCACAAACTTCTAATTGTGTTTATTGAAGTAACCTAGCCATCTGATTCTCCCAGCCGCCTATGGTTTGGTACCAGCTCTCTGGAGTGGCCTACTTTGTATATCATTTGCAAATACACATGAAATGTGTCCCCATGGCACGCTGCTACAAGAGCCATCACTCGACGCAGAGACACAAACACATACTTGAAAAATAGTAGTGAAGCAACAAGCACACCATATTTTGTCAGCAGGAATGTTATGAAATAGCCACAAGAAAACTCAACCATATTGTTCTAATTTAACATAGAGTAGATAGGGTCTTATTCTGCAGCATGAAAATGTAATCTATCCCAGTCTTTCTTTCCCCACTGCCCCTTTCAAATAACAGTCTGTACTGTCACCCAAATTAAATTAACAGCTAAACATAGCTGACTTCCAACCAGGATGTTATGAGGATTTAGCTTTCCTATATACACATACACTTCCAAAAGAAATTGTGGTAATGAGATTGACATCAAAATATTGCCCAGAATCCTCTTAATATTGAGGTCAAGGAAAAGGTATTTCTTTATAAGATAAGAAGGATAAATACGTGATACATACCATCAAAACTACATTTGAGAAGTTATAGCAGATGTGTTAATCTGTGTTCTTTGGCTTCAAATTCTTTCATTTCACTTAAGTTTCAGCTTGTCCCAGAGCCTGACGGCACTGTATAAAGAAACAATTGCATATCTTCTGAAAACAGAAGATGGTGAGATCTCTTGCACAGTTTGCCCAAAGACTCTATTGTGCCTAAACTCTTATGGGAATACAATTCAGAAAGGTTTATTCAATAAATTAAAAGAAATACCTCCTACGGGAAGCAAAAGACATAACAGAATGAAAAACATTTCCTGTAGGAGGAATATTTTTAGACTTTTAGAGAGGGAAGCAAATGAAAACTCAACAGAGCACTGCCAACTGGTTTCTCACCACATTACTCTCAGTAGGGTGCAACTCAACTGAAATTACCCTTCAGAGTAAAAAGAAAAAGGCAGTGCTCAAAAAACATCTTACCATATTACAACAGTGGCAGAAAACAAAGGGATAAAGCAAATAAAACCTGAAAATAGCAATGGAAAATTTGTATTAGTCTTTCTCTTGCTAAATCAGTTATAGATGTTCAGTGGAGGTACAGTCTCATCACTGAAAATCAAATCCAGGAAGCCAGTCTTTTGGAAAAGTGTGACTGAGGCAGTACAAAAGTAATCCTAATCACACTTAAAAAAAAATAAATCTTTCATTTGTTAGCAAAGTCGGTATCATACTTTGTACTTTGCTAAAAGCCATTTTGTCCATTTATGAGACAAACCAGTTATGAGAACAAAAGGACTCATTAACATTTGACTTGGCTAATCTAAATAATAGGCTACAGCTACAGTAAAGCAGCTTTTTATTTAGTACAATCTTCAGGTGATCAAAACAAGAGAAAAATCCTCATTATCTTCCTCTCTAATGTTTGGCATGGAGAATAACTGAAGATAACCAACAGTAACTATTCTATGACTCAACCCTAATCCTACCCTAAATATTCTATGATTCTATGAGTCTACATACACAACAAGGACAACTAGAAATGGATAAAAGACAAGCACAACCTGAAAAGGTCTAAGTCCAAGGAACAGGAAGCCATAAATGAACACGGAGGAAAAGAGAAAAGCAAGATTTACCCAAAGTTCTTCCAGGTTCTCAGCAGCCACAGGTAGAGTTTCTACATGAGACCGAGCGCTCTTGTGCATCCTAAGTGCAGCGCTCAAAAGACAGCTTTGACCTTACACTGTCAAAAAGGTCCTTATGGATAAAACTGCAAATCAAAAGGTCTTTTCTTTGAGAGGATACAGAAGAGAGCAAGTAGGAAGATCCAGAAAAAACATCTCTCGTTTCACAACTTGGGAGGCTGATGTAAGCAGTTCCCACAGCCAGGATCGTGAGGATGATGACCCAGGGACGAGAGCTTTAGGGTGGGAAACTGATGTTTGTTTTTACGGGCCAGAGACACAGTACCTAACCTACTTAGCTCCAAAAACACGAACATGTGGTACCCAGCATCTGGTTCCAGTACGACAATGTGGCAAGCATCAAGCACTGGAAGCTCATCAAATCCTTTAAAAACACTCTTAACCCTCCCGGGGATTTACTAACTTCTTGCTGACAACCAGAGTGGAACAGACATGTAACTTGAAATAGGCAGTCTGTACACATCTAGGAAAAGTTGAAACTCAACCAGAAAGCCTGTGCATGCTTTTCCATTAATACGCATTATTGCTACAGGAGAAGAATAGATTAATATATATATATATGTATATGTATATGTATATGTATATGTATATGTATATGTATATGTATATAACAAGCACAGCTTAAAAATCTGCACAAAACAATAGCTATAAAAGTTTTCAAGAGAGGTGAAGTAAGATTCCTAGTACTGAATGATATCTAAAGGCTTTGCTTCCTACCTGATGCTCTGTTTTGATGAGTATTATTCACCAGCTAAAAGTAAAGCACATAGTTGAGTACTCTTTCAGATCAAAATCTGACAGCTCAATACCTTGCAAAATTGGACAATGAGTCATAATATAAAATTCCAGTGAAGTCTGAATTTTTTTCTTATCTCTTTATTGCTCCCCTTCCAGTTTCCATGAGATGAAGGAACATTTGGCCTCTTCTTCCACCATCCAGATACCTGATTCAATTAAAAACCAGTGTAACCCAGGATATACAAAAGCTATGTTTTAAAAATCAGCTTAATTCCAGTGATCCTTATGTTCTCAAATGCTACACTACACAGCCAGAAAATCAAATATGAGCAGCATTATATCATGTTTAATGAGACATCTTTGTTAAGATAGCATTGCCATTATAACCTTCATTTTCATTACCTTTTTACATTAAGATTTCAACACTGCAACTCTGAAAGTCATATGATTTACTATACAATCACGAGCATTCAGCCCTAAGTGCTCAGAACTCCCTGCTGGTTTCCTTTCTGATATTTACATCTGGAAGAAAACCAGAATTTCTCAAAACATGCTTCATACCTATATGCTCATACAGCCACAACACTGCAAAAAAGTGAAGAATGACCTGAAAAGGTCTCCACCTGCAAATTGTCAGAGCTGCACTACTTGTCATCCAAGAGAGTATGTAAAGCTAAATGTGATGCAGCTCCATCATGAATTCAAGACAGCAGGCTGGGTTGTTGATATTTTAAAGGCTGCTCAAAGATACTTTACAGTCTCATTTCTATTATTTTCACAAGTTCCTTTCCCATTACTTAAGAATGCACACTTGGGGAGAATTCTGCCTGTCCTAGCTGTCAACTCCCATATTTTCACCAAATGTCTTCAGACATAATTTAGCTGGGAATGGGAAGGGTGTATTTGCCAAATTCAGAAATATTGAATATATTTAGTTACTTGAATGGCATTCCTCTTCATAGGAGACCCACAACATTTCTGCCCACAAAATTTTGCAAGTATAGAACTCTAACAACATTGAATGGGACAGACTTAGGCTGAAACTAATCTGTGTGTCTAGTGTTTTAAGGTTCCTTATGGAAGAAAATAAAGCAGAACACAAATATCAGAACACAAAGTTTTTCACTTTTTTAAAAAAAAAAAAACAAAACCAAAAACAAAGCCACAAACCAAAACCGTTCCAAAACATATTTCCCACTCATCTTATTAGAAATCCTCAAAAGGAAAAATGACAGGTTGACAATTTTGATGATTGGGGAGCATCCAGTTTTTTAACTGTTCAAAGGAAAACTAAAAAACCCAAAGCGACAAAAACCCATTTAAACATGGTAGACTCCCACTTTGCTCCCTGGAATCAGTGCTCTCCATGGGAATATGGACACATCCATATAGAAAAACCTACAGGTTAGGTATCAAAGTGCTTAAGGATAACAGACACTGAGCTCACACTTCAGCTATGTGTCACTCTTCAGAGATCATTATGGCAAAAAGATCAACTAATGCTGATGGCAATTTAATACACTCCCTATGATTACTTCCCAAAGACAAACAAATTTTCCATCTGATGGGGAAACAGATCAAAGTGCAGCAGCTTTGCACTTACATCTCAAAAGGTTTAGCTTAACCCCTGGTTTGACAAACATGATGTCACATCAGCACCACCTGAAGTGCAATGCCTAGTGAAAACTGGGGAAAGGATGTCTTTGCTTACATATCTCATGCTAGATATTTTGAAAGTGTTGCAGCATGTATACCTCTATTTTACATTTTCCTCATGCATCTTAATAGATAGGAGAAACCGGCTCCCTTTCTCTCTTTTTTCACAGAATATATATTATCAATCATTGCTTACAAGTTGAATAGGGGAAGGAAATATAATGAAAAGCCCTCTCTTCTCTAAATTCACAATGAACAGGTTCTGCTCCTGTAAATTTCATTATGCAAGCCGTCCCTTCTCCCTACAGAACAACTTGTCCCACTAACTTCAAAGAAAAATACTCATTTGAAGCACCCAAAAATATATATCCCTAAGGGAACATGACCACTTAGTTTGCACAATTTTTAAGGATTCTGCTTTACCCTTTACCTCTGCAAGCATTTTTCTTGCATGTCCCTTCACCAGCATAGCTTTTTTTTTTTTTAACTGGCTGTAAAAATCCAGAAAGAAGTAAGCTGGCCATTCACAGCAACTTGGAAAATTGGAGTTAAAACTAATTTGCAAAGAAAACAGTGATGCTCAAGAGGAAACTTTTGCAAGCAAAGAGATATAGAAAGAGGGACTCTGAGACTGCCTTCCCAATGGATTCAACCTCTTGAAGTATCAAGCAAAAATTTATGGAAGCTGACCTCTCAAGGCACCTATCAGCTGAAACTGGTGTTGTGAGTGCTCAAACTTTCAACAACCATGCCCTAAATGATCACTCCATATGACTCAATCAGTACAAAATAATTTAGCCTAACCAACGTTGTTCTGATATTGCAGGTGAGCATCTCCAACATCCTTGCTACTAGCCATAACTTGGCCAGCCAACAGCTCTGGAGATACCAACACAACTCCTGGCTTCTCCCCCAAGACCTGGTGAGGAACCAGGGAACCTTCCCTCTCACACCATGAGAAAACCCTCACCCCATGTGTTCAACAGAAAGCCTCCTTGAGCAAGCAAGCAGGTCAACTGCAAGCTGTGCCAGGAGGAAGAAGCGAGTAGAGGGCTGAGCCAACCTGCTGCAGCAACCTGACTGCAACAAGGAGCAAGCTGAAAATTAATGATGCTGCCTCTTCCTTCCCAGCAGCTGCAGGCTGCAGGTGTTACACCACCGTTACTTTAGAAACAGCTCTCCCTCAGAAAAGCATATTAGCTGGAGATGTTAATGTTTTATTAGTCACTAACACAGTATGATAACAAAATGATCAGGCCATATAAGTTTAAGTGCGTCCATTTGGTTTATCATAACAAAGGGATTACTTGCATACATTCATATGATTTGCTGTATTTGTTATACACATGCTGTGGCTTTCCACTGATGTCTTTACAACAAAAAAGTAAGCAGAAGAATTCACACAACTCAAGACTTCACACCAATCTATTCATTTTGAGCTATTTTGGACTTTTCATCTGGCAAAGGTATTCCAGTCAGTCACTGTAAAACACTTGCACCCTTAACTTGTATGGGACCACTCACATACTTAAACATAAATCTATGACTAAATGTTGGCAGAATAAAGGCATTAAGGTATCTCTACATATTTTTACCACCTTTTTCCATTATATTTAGTTTACTTAGAGAGTCACAACACTTAATGAAAGCATAATAGTCATAACAGACTATTATGCTATTTTATAAATGAAAGTTCATTTTCTTCAAAGAAAATGGCTTCAAGTGAGAGCTGAGATCTCATGGGAATTGAGGATGAATGCTTTTTCCCCTTGTTACAAATCCCCCTCGGCTCTTCCCCACTGAGACTACTGGAAATGGTGGCACTGATTTCGACAGACCCAAGAATGTTTTTTTTATTTAAGCAGCTTATACATGAGCAGATAATAGAATGGGGAAGGTATGTTTGTCAGCGTAGTAAGCTCTGCTAAAAATAATCTTTACAGTCATAGAATATCCTTGTGAATAAAACTGCATGTCAACAAAGAAGAGACAGATCACCTGGGAGTGGGAGACACCTCTATCATCTGATGCTCTGTATTAAAATACCTGTGGATCCAAGAATATAGGTCTAACACCTTTCTTTGTGTAAAACCTTCAGGTGCAACCCGCTATTGAAACTGGAAATACCCTGTGCACTCTGGTATTCCATTAAAAATTGTTTACGAATGGCTGTGTGAACTGAGCTGAAACCTTTCCATCCATCCTCCTCCTGACCTAATATCAAAGCTATTTTGGCCTCATGCACAGAAATCACAGATCAGCTGGTAGGGAAGTGCTCAGCACAGGCTTTAAAACATAGACACAGCTGGGCTAGGAGCTCCTGCCCCACAGCCCACAGTTGGGATTTGCCCAATTCATGCTGCAAACAGCATCTTCACCGTGTCCCGATAGACATCACCACACAGATCCGGCTTGTGACAGGTGAAGGAGGTCCTGCTCTCAAGTTACTATTCTGGGGGCTTCTGAAGAGAAAATCTCCCTAGCATTTTTACATCTCTTTACTGCTTTAGAGATTAAGGTATGTGGAAGAAAATAATGCCCACATATATCTCCTAAAATATTATTTTCAGTGCCTAACCTTTTTTCTTGCACAGTGGCTTTAGAGAAATATTTTCCAAAAACTACAGTTTTTTACTAAAGATGTTAGAATGAACATAAGGAAAACAGTTTTTGCAACAAATGCATCTTTTATTACCCAGCTAATAGGATGGCAACCAAAATTTCCATGCTTGCAGTCATCTACTCAGCTGTCTTTTACAACTGAGTAAAATCATCACCACGATGTATTTCATTTTCAAAGCTGAAAAAAATGAAAATACAGATTTCCTATTGAGAATGCAATGATTTGTATAATGGGACCTTTTAAAGTTACAATATTAGAGTTACTTCCTGTTCACCCAGTAAAATGTGCTTTCTTTCATCTCCTCCAGCACACTTGCTTTGCCACAGCTAAAGTGAAGCCCCAGAGACAGAGAATCCTTCATGTCCTAAAAACTGAACAAGCCATTGTCCAACAAAGACTAAATAGGAAGTAAACATTAAATCCTTTATGAGAAATGCTGATTTTGTGACCAAACCAAACTGAATGATTATTAGGATGCACGCCTGCAATAACAGGGGGGATATTATAACAATAATGCATGTGCAATTTCTTTTAAAACATAGATTAAAATAATTCATACATGTAATTGCTGATCATTATAGCTAAGTTAATAGTTGTATAACGTCTTGAAAATAGCAATGCTGAAACCAGCAGGTATCTGGTTATACGGCAGCTGACATACAACCCAGCCCGGGCATGGGAACATAGCACAGAGGTGTGGGTAGTCGCTTGTCTTGACAGCACTGGACTCAGACCTGCTCTCAGGTCCAGACTCAGACCCAGAACTGATCTCTTAGAATCACATGGAGGAGTTTTCTTCCTAATGTAAAGGTGATTATTTTTTTAAACTACACTCACACATACGTCTTAGTAACAATAAACATCAGGCCTCATTAATAGAAAAGGTGACTCCAAAATACAAGACCATACTTTGCTAGTGTAAACACCCATTTCTGAAACGTATGGAAGATTGTTGTCAAGAAAACAACAAATTGTCAAAGAACAGCACTGTAACATCACATGAAACTGCACTGAATCAAATCTAACTATAAATTACATTGCTATACTGCAATTGTGTTATTAGTAATATAATACGTCCCCTCAGAAAAACAGGTTTGACTATTAAAAAACACTAGATACATGTCAAATTAGGAAAACGAATAGTACTTTTGAATTTGCAGCCTGAAGATGTGCCACACTACAAAGTCTGACAACACAGAGCTCTGAAAATAATGCCACAAGTGTTCAACACCTTCGTGTGAATTCAGTGAAAACAGCAAGATCCTCTTACACCTGTGGACTGGAGATCAATATCTGAGTCTTGGTCTTAGTCAGGGAACTCTGCATGGGAAATCTTGCATAGCTTACAGTTCTTGATGTCCCTTATCAAACTATAAGAGGATGAGCAACCAACTTACCCTTAATTAGTGTGAACATCTAAAGACCCATTGTCTCAGCAGAGGTGACACCACAAAAATCCTCAAAGCCCTTTGAAATCATGACTTTTTAACTACCTTACAAATCAAGCACTGAGTTGAAACACTGATAAGGGTAACTTCTGGTCATGAGACTTAATACTAATCCAGTTTTGAAAAGGGCTAAAAATCTTCACTGCCCTCTTTCAACACCATGCAGCATCATGCCTGAAGTCATTGCCCAAGCACTGACACTCCATCCCAAGTCGAAAAGGGTGACCTCCAAGCTACCAGGAGGATGCAGGGATTTGTTTGGGGTCAGGGCAGCCTTTGCCATTATAAACTGCTTCTGGTGATCATGTGCCACCATGGTGCCTAGCTGGGCTTCAAATCCCAAATCACTGTGTAAGGCAACGATTTCTCATCCTTCTTCATCACTTCTGCATCCCACTGGAACAATAGGGTTGTTTCATTGATTGATCTAGTTAATACTGGCTATTTATAATAAATAAATTTGAAATTGAAATAGAAACAAAAAAGGAAAGGGTTGTTTGCAACCCCAACCCAAAAGCTCCATAAGGCAGTACTAAACAGTTAAGTGGGAAACCTCACTGCCACAAACTGGATGGAGAATTTCATCAAACAAAAACTTTCTTCTTCTCCCACTACAAAGGGCAGTGCATGACCAACTTGCCCAGCAACAGTTATCAAGAAACAATGCCACATTCTTTGAATACATTTGTCCACATTTTACAGTATCTGCAGCCCAACATCAATGACATCCAAGCTAAATGAATAAATATTTGCATTGCAAAGTTGGATTTGTCTTGGAATACAATCGCTCCTCATGTGGTTTTGACACATGTGTGTTGTCAAATAAATCACAGCTCACTGTGTGTGCACATTAAAAATAATTTGTATTATCTTGTTAGAAGCCATTTCATACTTCTCTTTACGAGGTGTGAAACTGGCAGGGGAAGGTTTTACACACCGGGGACAACAGCCCGTCGAGGGAACATCAAATGCTGCCACCACCCCACCAACATTGTGGAGCTCCGTTTCCCATGGCGGCCTCCACAATACGGCCGCCGTAGCCCGGGCTGTGCCCTTTCCTTCCGCGGATATTCACCACCCCTGGGGGGGGAGGCGCAGGTGGAAGCCCCGTGGTGCCGCTCCGTCCTGACGACCGTCGGCGCCCCGACGGAGCTCCCGGCGGGAGCGAGGGCGGCGCGGCGGATTCCCGTCCCCGGAGGGGCGGGCGGGCTTACCTCGGATTTCCACACGACGTAGGCGGTGGGGCGAGGTCCGGACGGCAAGGGCTGCCCCTTCCTCTGCTGCAGCCAGCGCCGGGGCGACGAGAAGATGCTGTTGGCAGGTCCGCTCAGCGCTGAGGCCGACGGGGTGCGCGCCAGGAAAGGCAGCTCGCAGCCGGGACTCCGCTTCCCTCGGGGGCTCTCCTCGTCGAAGAGGACGCTGCCCGGTGGCGACCGCTCCAGCGGGGTGCTGGGGGTGGAGAAGGAGGCGCCGGGGGCCGGCGGCGCGCCCCGAGGGCTGCGACGGTCCCCCGGGGGGCTGCCGGCGGCCCGCGGCCTTGGCGCCCGGCCGGGGTCCTCTCTGTCCTCCCGTCCGCCGCCGATGATGGCGGGGTCGAGGCTGCGCGTCTGGCGGAGCCTCCGCTTGGAGAGGCTTTTGGCGGCGGCGGGGGCGGCGGCGGCCGGGGAGGAGCAGGAGAAGACGCTGCTCAGCAGGCTCTGCGCCGACATCGCGGCGGCCGCTGTCCCGGGCACCCCGGGGGTGACAGGGGGTCCTGGGCTCCCGGTGCCCCTGCCTCCGGGAGCGGTGCGCCTCCGGGGCGTCTCCCGCGCCCAGGCTCAGCCCGCAGCTGCGCGGCCCGACGGCGGCACCAAGGGGCTCATGTCGGCGTCCGGTACTCAGACTGCTCCGGAGCTGCTGCCGCCGCCGCGGTCACTTTGTTGGGAGGGAGAGGGAGGGAAAGGGAAAAGGAAAAAGAAAAAAAAAAAAAAGTTATGAGAGAAAAGGGGAGGGAAGGAGGCAGCAGCGCCGCAGGCTGCCAGAGTCACTCCCCCCCCGGCCGCGATGCTCACGGGAGCCGCTCGCCGCGCCCCCGCCCCGTCAGGTCTGGGGTGGCAGGGCCCGCCTGCTTCCCTCCGAGGGCTGGAGACCTGGTCCCCGTGTGGCCCACGTCGGGGTGCGGCGGCGGGCAGCCACACCAGGCTTCGCGAGCACCGGGGCCGCGGCTGCCGGGCCCTGCCCCGCGCGGCCCCGACGGGGCGCTGCGGCCGCACTGGCACCGTGCGGGTGCTTTTTCTGGGGGGAGCAAGTTGCTTTTCGGCGCAATCGCTCCGGAGGCACAGACGGGGGACGCCCTCCCCCGAGTATGCCAAGTCCAGCGCCGCGGCACCGTTGCGCCGGCAGCCGGTGGGAAGAGCGGAGCTGCCGGTCCTAGGTGGGACACGCATATTCTCCCGTTCGTGTCGGGGAGAGCTGGTGCCTTTAAGAAAAACTTACAGCTATAGGCAGGATGCTCAGAGCATGCAGTATACACGTCTGCAGGGCTACCGGGACTGGGTCTTCAGCGGAGCTCGACCAGCAATTGTGTCTGTGTTTTCATCCTTTGCCAATTTAAGAAGATGGACTTACATATTTAACCACAACGGACACTTACTTTGCTCTGCTACTCCTGTGTGACAGTCTGTACAGAGGGACCCCGTGTAGAGGTCATGAGTCCACGTGGACGTAAGTCCCACAGGTAGCATGGATCACCCAAGATCTCTTAACTCTTCTGGCGGGAACCTCGCAGCAGCAGAATGAAGGGAGAGGGACCAGTGTAGCTAGGTCTCCTCAGGACAAATAACTTGCTTGATCCTGTGTAGAGGCTTTCTCTGCTCTCTTCAAGCATAGGCATAGAAACCTTTAGAAGGAGAAAGGAACAAACTTGGAAAAGCCCAAACTGTACAGAAACACAGGAGTGGAACACATGAAGAGGAAGAATACTGCACAGCACCATGAAGGCTGACAGCCAGCAAGCCAGCTCAGTCCCTACCTGGGCTGAAGGAAACAGACCCTCAGCTACAGGATCCGACTCCTGCTCTCCTCTCCTGGTGGGATCTTTAGGGTCTCCCCTCACTGGAAGCAGTTCAATGGCAATGGTTGTCAGGTTCTTTACAGAAGACCCGCATTGTACTTAGTGTTTCAGCTTTATTAAGCTGCAGCTGTTACCTGCATGGGTGAGTTCAAATCTGTTTCTTATTTGTCAGTGAAGACTACAGCCGTTACATTTTTTGAGATGAAAGGCAAAACACACAAATCCAGACCTGTTCAGCTTCAAGACCTATTCTTTTACTTATGAAGGGAATGGAAGACATTTAAGGACAGACTAGCTAAGAGCTCCAATGCAAGTCTTGAATCTCACCTGTTTCAGATGAAATCACTGTTAAGACTACTGATTCCATGGGGCCTAAGCATCCTTCTTTTGATCTGAGAAGCCACAAGCTCCACAGTCTCCCCAAAAGTATCACAGACAATTCTTAAAATTCCATAGAAAAAGACTATTTTGAAAAACATATCCAAGCACAACACAGGGGTTGTTTTTCTTGATTTCCATGCTGCATTTTCTCCTCAAACCCTAGTCACGGTTGTGTGTCCTCCCAGGTGTTCTTGGAGCCCATGCAGGTAAGTGCTCCCTGGCAGCATTTTCTAGTTTCATCAACAGAGGGAGCAGACATCATCAAGAGGGAGTTCTCTCCTTTTTGGCATTATTTAAGGTCATGAAGAGAAACAGGGCACTGGCCCGCCCGCTTTCAAATGGAGGTGTTCTGATCTTATGTTTACAAATGGGATTTTTTTTTTTTTTTTTCTGAAAAGGAGCTATTCCCCCTTATTGTAATAAGCTGTTCTATTGCCTAATTCCCAAGCCTACTAGTTTCTCCACAGCTAGGGTTGCAGCTGTTTCTGTTTAAAGCTTCATTTTGCCTCCTCATTAATGCCTTCAATAATGTCTCATGCTTGAGACTTGAAAGAAGTTCTGAAGCATAAAACAGTGACCTGAGTCTGCTTCTGCAGTTCTCTGCCCATGCTAGCAATTTGGTTAAGAGACACATGTCTGTAATACAGCTGTACAGATGTGTGTCTCCAAGTATACACCTTTTTTATCCTCTACAAATATATCATGGGAAAATAAAGGCAGAGAAAACCATGAAGAATATGGCAGAGGGGCAAATTCAGAGCT
Organism: Loriculus beryllinus; assembly: GCA_039877255.1. NCBI lineage: Eukaryota > Metazoa > Chordata > Aves > Psittaciformes > Psittacidae > Loriculus > Loriculus beryllinus. The sequence goes on along the minus strand of JBCJKH010060380.1, from coordinate 9,156 downwards.
GTGAGGAGCTCATCACATGAGGAACAGAGACGATGATCACGCCTGCCTTCAAAATCTGCTGGAAACAGTTCCTGGCGTTCTCAGTTAAGTGAACAGCCCACTTGTCAGATTAGGAGTAGCTACTTAAATGAAGTGGGAGCAAAGCATTCTTATTTTCACCTACTTCACTCAGGTATTACTATCGCGCAGCTGGTTTTCCCCATGAAAGCCCTCATAAAAAATTGGCGTATAGTTTTCAGAGACAGAGACGTGGAGAATCACAGCTCAAATTCAATGAGTAAATACAGCATATGTACAGAGATGCTTCACGCAGACAACTATTACCTGTCTTAGCTGCTGTCTGTATCTTTGGGACAATACCAATGTAAGTGCTTACTGATTATTTTTTAAATTGCTGTTTATTATCACTGTGAACTGCATTATTGAGAAACCTGGCAACACCACCCAAGTAGCTAGACTCTGTGGCTCTGGTGGGCACTGTACAAGCACAGAACAAAAGGAGAGTCCTACTCCCCAAACCTCCAGACACAAGAGGTGTGCAGCCATACATGCAGAGGCATAGTGACACAATACTAGTCATCAGGCCTTCTCTTCCAAAGCAAAGCTCTTTGTGTTACTGCTACCTGTAAGACTGCAGTATCAATCAAGGAATTAGGCAGTACTTCTTGGAGCTGTGAGTAGCAATATAGGCAGTGGATGTGCTGACTTCTGGAGCTAGAAGGGTTTCCCTAACAGTTTCCATTATCGTATTTGTTTACAGTGAAAGTTTCAACCCGATGAGAATATTTATTCTTTTCCCTGTCTGCCTGCCTGTCACCACCTTGTGCAGAAGTCAGCCAACTTACTGCAACATTAAAGATCCCCCTTCAAAGTTTCAAGTCTGTATTTCTGAAAGGGAGAAAGAGTGATCTAGATCTATAATACAATAAGAATTCAGAAATATTTTGAAGGATGAGTGCATTTGACAGTTACGGTTTTCCAGTCATTGGTTTTATTCTGAAATATTTTCAGTCTTAGCATACAGAGCAGGAATATATAAGAATTCCCTGTGCTTCATCTGCCTTAATCCATGGATGATAGGAAAGCAGTGACTTTTGGCATGGTCTCCCACAGCTGCCTTGTTGAGACAATTAGAGATAAAGACAGATTTGATCATAATGATGAATGGTTCATACTCTACCTGTAAGGTGTTTACAAGTGAAGTTCTTCAGAAGCCTGTCTTGAGACCTGTCCTGTTTAATATGCATATCAAGAGCCTTGAGGAGGACACAGAGTTCATTCTCATCCAGTCTGTGGACAACATCAAATTATGGCATACAGTCAATATATTCCAGGAAATGGCTGCCATTCAGAGGGGCCTAGATAGGCCAGATGAATTGGAAGACAGAGGTCTTATGATAGTCAGAGAGGATAAATGCACTTAGTGAGGACTAATCCCCAGCATTTACATGGCCTAGGGACTAACAGGTTAGGGAGCAGCTCTGATGGGAAGGACCCCAGGTGCCTTGATGGCCAAACATAATTCATCAGGGAGCCCTGGCAGGGATGAGGGCTTAACAGTATCCTGGGCTGCATCAACAAAAGCATAGTCAGTAGACCAAGGAAAGTGATTATTTGTTTCTACATAACATTCAACAGACATTATCTGGAACATTGTAGGTAGTCTGGGTGCCCTCAATTAAGGAGGACTTTGATAAACTTAAGTAAGGCCGTTGGAGAGCCACGAAGGCAGTTGGGAGCTGAAACATATGCCCTGTGAGGAAAAGCTAGACTTGTTCAGCCTTGGGAAGGGTAACCTAATAGCAGCCTTCCAGTATCTTCAAGGGGTTTATTGAGAAAGTGGATAGACTTCTGAATAAATCTCTGAAAATAAGGGTGAATTAGAAAATAGGAGCATTTTGCTACTCTCATTACTTTAGAGTTTATTAAGCATCAAAAAGAAAAAAAAAAATTACTCTTTCACCTTACTAACCAGTGTAATGTTGTAGTGACAAGGAAGAAAATTGCCTATAGGGCTGCATCTCCTATAAAGACACAGAATTACTGAATGATAGCATGATTTGGGTTGGAAGGGACCTTAAAGATCATCTAATTCCAACGCCCTTGTCACGGGCAGGAACACCTTCCACTAGACCAGACTGCTCCTTCCAAAAAACTCCTTCCACAAAGCTCCTTCCAAGCTGGCCTTGGACACTGCCAAGGATAGGGCAGCCACAGCTTCCCTGTTCCTGTGCCTTACCATTTCTATTAGGACGAAAAGATTTTCACCTTTTGTTTGCTGATCAGAACTATGGAGAGCCTTAAAGATCTATTTATTTATTTATTTACTGCAAAACAAAGTCCTGTTTTTAACCAAGCATGGCCTTGAACACTTCCAGGGATGGGGCAGCCAGAACTTCTCTGGGCAACCAGTGTCTCACCGCTCTCATAGTGAAGAATTTCTTCCTCATGTCTAATCTAAATCTCCCCTGTTTCAGCTTAAAGCCATTCCCACTTGTCCTGTCATTACACGCCCTTTTAAAAAATTCCTCTCCAGCTTTCTTGTTGGCCCCTTTAAGTATTGAAAGTCTGCTATAAGGTATCCCTGGGGCCTTTTCTTCTCCAGCCCTTCTTCATAGGAAGATGAGAGAAGAGGAGGAAGACAAGATAACAACCCAGCTCTCCATCCCTTCGAGCATCTTTGTGGCGCTTCTGCAGTAAGTTCATGCCCTTACATTCTGCTAGTTTTTACCTGACATGGGACCTGCAGGTCAGTTACTGAGACGCACTGAGAAGTCTTGGCAAGTGTTTGCTCAGACTGGCTATAGTGCTCAGCTAGGACAGCTGGATTGGCGACAGCACACTTAAAAACCAAACCAAACCAACAATGAAAACATTTTCTATAAAGAGAAAAAGATAAAAAGATGCTTATTTGTACTGAAGAGTGATAGAATGTCATTACTTCTCAAATATTTGCTTTATTGGAGCAATAATGACAAGTGACTGCTACTGCATGCCTACCATACAGTAGCATATATATATATAGATATATAGCAAGTGTGTATACATACACAATAGTCTATATATAACTCTATATAGTTTTATATAAATAGTGTATATGTA
>JBCJKH010060376.1:0-11664 GCA_039877255.1 Loriculus beryllinus | reverse complement strand
GTGTTGTGGGAGGGTACTGCTGTGGCTAATTTCAGTGTTGTATATGTTTTCAAAAACAACATATCAAGGTAGCTGATTGTTGTAGAATGCTCTTGTCGAGGATGCATTCCAGTGCCTCAGCTTGGATATACTTTTGTGTGGTCTAAGAAAACCACAAGGATGGTTCTCTGCATTCTCATTATACCCTCAGTCCTTACAAATGTAATGTTTCTGCCATCCTACACTTTAATGAAAGGTGTATGCTTTTCTGAACTGCTCACTTTCCAGTTAGTAAGGTGTGTAAATGCAGAACAGTTATACTTTAGGAATTTAATTTCTCCTGTTTGTGAAAAGAGGTCTGCGTACTCTTGTTTTGACGGTGAGAACTCCTGTCTTTAAGATGTAGTAAGTTGTTGGGGGTTACTGGCACAAGAAGTCGCTCTTTAAGAATACTGCTCACTGAACTTTGCAGTCATTGCAAGAAGGAACTGCAGTTTCAGGAGTTTCAGTTAACAGCCTGATTTGTTGACAACTGGCTTGCTATTTAAGGGAAGTCAGTAACAATTTATTATTTGATGAAAATGTTCATGATTAGCCACTTTTTTCCTTTTTTCTTTTTCTCAGAAAGCTCAACTTTATATGACTAACATGGTTAAAATAACATAGAATCAAATAAATTGGAGTTTTATATGGTTAAACTGACAAAGTTTGCATTTTCTTAAACAATGAGGTAGGAATTTATCTTTCCAAATGCAGGCATACAGGAGAAGGCACTTTCAGAGATGTACAACCTTCTAAACAGTGTTTTTCCCAGCACAGACTGTAACTGGAGATGGGGGTGACTAGCACAGACTGAGAGATTACTATAGACATGAAAAAAGTAATTTGAGATGAATACACAAAAGATTTTGGGATATCTTTCTTTTAATTCATATAGAAGGTGGTGTTAGCACTGTAAGGGCTTAATTATAGGACTGTTAGATACAGTATAAATTTTTTGTTTTATTAAGCCTAAAATATTAATAAATCATGCTATTTTATATTCAGAATACTGTTTTCAAAGTTTTGTTGCACATCTTGGTACCTGTTAGTCATATTAAATAGGTGGGTTTCATATCCATTTCCCTCTGAATTTCTTTATCAGTTCTATAATCACATTTTATTAATTATCTAAATACGTTTTCTTTCTGTTCTCAATGAATAATGCAGTTTAAAAAACAGGATAACAGAAGAGCTGGAACTCGCTATCCAAAAAATATCTCAGATTTATTAAAAAAGTAAAATAATAAGGTATTTTTCTCTATCATTTTCAGCTGAGAGCTATCATAACAGTGATTAGTAAAAAAATTTAAGATAATTTATTTTGTTGGTAGATTTTTCCATCTCATATTAATAGTATTTGAAAACTCTACATACATAGAATATTTTATGTTTCTAAGTAAATTTTATGGATATTGAAAGTTTTTTGGAAGTGTTATTTAACAGTAGCAGAAATTCTGTGTAATGTTATAATATCCTATTCCTTTAAACAAGTTATGTGTCAAGGGTTAGAAAAAGAACTTTATTTAACATGCTTAATAGGAATCAGATTCAGTATTATGAATAGACAGATATTTACTTGCAAGTCAAACACCCAGTTACAGAAAAATGTGACACCCAGAGTTTAAAGTAATTGATGGATTTAAAATTTCATGATCCTGTTGGATATTCTTATAAATTTTTATCATATTTCTTAAAATCACACCCCAAGACTCTTAAATGGAACTTGAAAACTCATTGAGCTAAGCAGTGTATGATTACAACTCTCATTTTAGATGTGCAAAGAGGATTAATCACAGAATCATAGAATGATTTGGGCTGGAAGGACCTTAAACATCATTCAGTTCCAAACCCCTGCCACGAGCAGGGACACCTTCCACTTGATCAGGTTGCTCAAAGCCCAGTCCCACCTGGCCTTGAACACTGCCAGGGATGGGGCAGCCACAGCTTCTTTGGGCAACCTGTTTCACTAACAGGAAAGAACTCCTTCCTAATACAAGATCTAAATCTCCCCTCTTTGCTTCTTACAGGAGGGCAGATATAAGCACTACTGCTGTGCATGTCATGAGCTCAAACTGCCACAGAGATTACGTAAAAATAACACAGAAGATAAATAGAAGAAGGCTGAATTACTGTAGGCCCCAGAGAATAGGACTGAAGAAACACATCTCTTAAAGTGGGATCCTAAAAGGATGATGAGAAGTAGAAGGTGACTGGGGAAAGGATAAAGTCATTACTGCTAAAGGAAGCTGTGGTTTTGAGGATACACAACTGACCTTGTCCAAAGCAGCTAAATAAGCCAGGACAAGTAGGCTACAAGTGTACCCATTAGTTTTAATCATGAAGCTGCCTTTATGCATCTTGGTGAACTCGACTGAGAATTGTAGAGGTGGCAGCTGTTAAACTGAAAGAAATTTCTGACATGCTTAGTTTTGCTGCTAATGGGCTGTACTGCTGTGAATAAGGCTTACTAAGCACACAGCCATAAATGTTCTTATTTATATGCATCATATAAATATCACATTGTATAATAGCTGTAAGACAATCTAGAGCGTTTCTGGGGGATTATTGCACATCTCGGGTAGTTTAAGTCACCCAGTCTTTTGGCTTTATGACTTAAAATGCTACCAGAGACATGTTATAATCGTCCAGAAATGCACTGCCTGTTGCAAATTACAGTTTAAACCAAACTACTCAGTAACCAAAAATATACATCTCAACCAGGTAATGTGATGTGTGTGTTTAAAAAAAAAAATAATAGTCTAAATATGATGTTCAGTATGCTCTTCCCTCAAGAAGACAGATTTTACTTACCCATTCAGAATGGTTCCAGAAAGTCCTTGCTAGTTTTCAGTGTCATTTGTTTCTGCATTTAATGATCTCATTATCATCATCTTTGACCTTTCTCTTTCCCTTCTTTTTGGCTTTGGTTATTTGGACTTTGCATTTGATCCTTGCAGTGTTCTGAGACACTCAAATATGGGATTTAATTACAGCAGTAAAGTGTAAAGAGTGTCACAAATACCATTCAAGACCAAACAGAAAATGGAAGGAAGAATCGTGACTAAAACTCTAGCACAGTCACTATGATGTTTCTCTTAAGTTACACTTTGCCAGAAGATGTTTTCCTATAAGAGAACTATATCTGATCTAAGTGTTCATGTAAACACCTGTATAAAATTCAGTGATAGGACTAAGTGTCGCTATTTATTTATTTTCCTGTCTTCTCTTACATGACAGGTGAAATAGGAGATCCCTATTTACCTTCTTTCTGCCTTTTGTTGCTATTTATCCAATCTAAACTCTGGCATCCTGGGCTGTTCTCTCTCATCCTGTTGAACAGATTTGTCAGCCTAATGTTTTATTGATCCTGTCTTTATTGGCCCTATGATAATTGGTTTTGAATAAAGCAAAGCATTCCCCACTAGATAGGGTTAAGGAGTTGCCGGCAGCCAGGCACACCTTACATTGTTTCTTTTTTCCCAACTGTTATGTTTTTGTCAGATAAAATTGCAAGCAAAAAGCAAATTGCAATGTTTTCTAATATTAAGTGTAATATTATGTCTTCTTCCTTGTAGGCAATTTAGCTCAAGCTGGCAGGCTGCCCATTCCAATGTGCAAGGACACTGCTTTTCTGGGAAGCTATGTCAGATAAAGCAGTTAGCTTTTCTGAAAGTGAAGGCTATATTTTTTTACTCTCATTAATGGAATAAGAACTTATCAGCATATAAACACAGCCTGCATGGCAACACAAAGATACCTGTTTTGCCTCATATTAGGCTTCCTCAACAAAGCATATTTCTCATGTGGATATTAAAATAATAGCTTTTAAGTTAAAAAGTATGCGTGCTTGCACTGCAATTATTAGCTGCTCAATTAGGACACTTTTCCAACTATCTGGGCTGAGGTTTTCAGAGGAGCCTAGGGAGTTGACTGCATAAAGCCATGTCTGTACTAGGAGATTAACTGTGTCTGTGCTCTCTGACACTGAGGCTAACAAGCATGGAATGGCCCACATCTATATTATTCAATTTTTTTATCCTCTAAAATAAAGTGGTCGTCTCCAAACCGCCTCCTGAGAATGGTTTCTTGTCCCCGCATACCTCTGAGCTATGTCCCAGCACTGTGAAATAGTGGTTGCCCTGTGCCAAAAGCATTCCTGGGGTTAGTCGAACAATTTAAGTGTAAAGGGATTTTTAGAGAGTCCGGGAATATTCCCTGAGACTGTCTTATCTTGAGGTCAAGTCCTAGCGCTGTTGACTGCTCTAAAGCTGAAGTCTTAAACTCAGGCCCTCAGAGCAGCCATATGCGGTCTTCATGGTGGTACCACATGCTGTTTGATCTATGGAAGAGGTGCCTTCCCCTCAGTAACTTTATGTTGTCAGTTGTGTTTTAGAAATAACTCATTCTTAACTTAAAGTACAGAAAATGCAGTCATTTTTAAGAACAGCACAACTCTCATGTTAGATTCCCTTCAACAGCATTCAGTACCTGATGCATCTTTTATATGAGGCTTATTAATAACAGTAATAGCAAGAAGAATGTCATAGCCTCTCATTTCATAGGCTTCATCATTATAATAAGGTTGCCCTGTTTTACTGCACTGTGCAGGTAGCACTACTTACTGCTCAGCTGAGGATTGTGTGAACTATAGATGTCAATGATGATGTTGTCAACTTGCTGTTGACAAATACAAACAAATATTATATTTTCTCTTCCATTTTGCTTTCCTGTAAGAATATATTTTATCTTCTTTAATACCATTGAGATGATTGATGCCAAGTCATGCTTTGAGATCCTCTGATCAAACACTGTGTAGCTGTAACTGGTATTATGTACCCTGATGTGGTCTGTATATTTGCTATATGTTCCTCGTGGTCAAAGACCTGCTCCAAAGCTTCTCTTTTTTTTTGGATTCAGGCACTGGATATCTGTTGTGTAGACTGGTAATTTTTTTACACAATCCTTCTGTGTTCTGTATACATATAATGAAGTCATAGCACTTGCTGTGTGACATCAAAGCCTGTTGCTATAAGTGTAATCTAACAAACAGTGATCACATTGTGTAAGCAGGGAAAAGAGAAGGAAAGTTATAAAACGGGGCCTTTTTTATTTACACAGCAATGTTTTAATAACCAGAAGATTTTGAGGAAAGGGCTGGGAAAATAGTAATAGGATAAATGTTTCAATGTGATTTTTTTCGATAAGTAAAAAAGTTCATTTTCTACCTATTAAAATAAAAAATACTCTTGAATTTGAGGCAGGATACTGAGAGAGCTATTGGCATTCCCGATCAATGCTTGTTGAGATATTTTCTTTTGAATTTTTAAACCCCCCACCAATCCTTATGTGGTACTATTAATGCTAACCTCCTTAGCTGCACACTTGGAACAGCCCAGTGCGATAGCTTTTCTACAAAGGGCTTCTGTGTATTCCAGGAGTCAGGATATAGCACTCTTCTGACAGAAAATGCCCTGTAATGAAGGTGAAGCTTAGACATTATTTATTCCAAATACATGATCTTTCCATCTGCAAGTTTATAGAGGCTGAGAAATTGTTGAATTTGGAGATTTGCAAATATAAATTACAAGCTCGACTCTGAAAATGTTCCCTTTTGGAAAACAAGTCGTATTCCCCCTTGTGAGCATTATCCTTATGCAGCATTAGATCTGTACAGAAGGTATGTCTAAGATGGGCAGCTTTGCTCATAAAGACACAGCACCACCCTCTCCTGGAATGAAGCAACTAAAACATTTTGATCCCACACTCGGGTACCCAGTGAGAACAGACTGTCACTTGTGTTAAATTACATGGAATATTTTTTGTGTCTCTTAGCTAGGTCCACTTTTTAGGCTGCAGCAGGTTAAAGTTATAGCTTTGCAAACTTTGAGAAGCCTAAATCCAAATTAAGGTTGGCTCACTTCCAGAAATGGCTGGAGCTGGCAAATTTAAATCATTTTCAAGTTGGAGCTGTTTTTTTCTGGGTTTTATGTCATCACTTATGAGTTAAAACTGAGGAAAAACCTGGTTGTAACCGATTTAAGCTCTTTTTGCATCCTGCCCTGATCTAGAATCTTTTTTCCGTATGTGTGATTTGTTTGTTGAGAACTTACCACTGATGGGATTATATAGTGTGTTGACTCTCTGGAATTGTCCATCCAATAAAGCATGGATTTTAAAGATTTTAAACCTTTATAAAAAGATTTTAACCCTTTATAAAAAGATTTTAACCCTTTATAAAGCATCAATTGATGAAGTATCTAAAAGAAAGTGGTTCTTAAAACATTTGCTGTAAAATAAGTTATTTTTCCACTTTATGTTTTTATGCAAGTCGTACATTAATTGACAATTTTAAAACTGACTGGCATTACCACCACATTTTGTGGTGTCGTGCTTATGGATTAAGATCAGTAATAAAAGTTTCTCAGCACTTACTTTTCCTGAATTATTCCTGTGGTAGAGGATCTATATACATAATAAATTTACAGGTGAAATCTCTCTGAAGCGCCAAATCAGTGTAACTTTATGCGTGTGGATGATTATTATGAACCGATCTGAGAGATGGTGGAAAAGGAGGCCACGATCTGAGGAAGGGAGCCACGGGAATCTGAGGAAATGGTTTACTTCAGTAAAATACAGGTGCCTGGTTAGGATCTGACCTTTTGAAGAGCTGTCCAAACATTTACTCACTCTCACAACACCCTCATGAAGTAGAGGATAAATATTATCTCAGTTTTATGGAACAAGAAGGTGAGCACCAAGAAAATCTGGATTAAAACTCAGGAATCTGTGGCATGCAGTTGCTTGCTTAGTCCATTAAAGCATAGTTTGATTTGTCAGTAGTCCTGTGCTTTATAGACTAGACAAAACCTTTAAAATACCAACTAGTTTAGATAGGCAGTAGTTCTCTTCTGTTTGCACAAAATAGAGATGAAGCCATTTCATATCATGATAGCCAGACTTGGCGAATTTGTTCCATATTTGTCTTAAAGTGAGAATTTCTCTTTAAAGTAGTAGTGTATCAAACAAATCACTCCTTCTGGAGGAAGGGGAGTTTGGAGAAAGGGATGGTATTTCCATGTTAAATGAAGTAGATCATCACTTTAGCCTTAATTTACCAAAGCACATCACTAGAGAAGCGATGCTGTATGTGTAATTATCTTGGTGAACGGTTCTATAGAGTTTGCATGCAATGAGTTTACATTTGTTTTATGCAGGACAGAATTTATGAAGCACTTCTATAATTTACGCCAAGTCCTTGTGATGCTGTCACCCATCAGTTAAAACAAGGCTGAAAAGCACTGTAGAAATGACAAAGGCTACCACCATCATCTCTTCCAAACTGCAGTGGAACTGAAATGATATAGGACAACAGAGCAAATGTTGAGAACTGGAAAAAATAGAAAAACAGAGCAGCATGAAATGTCAAACCACATTTTTAAGGCACTTTTTACTATATTTCCATAAATGCATGAGGGAATTATGTTGCAAATACTTGAAACTGTTTATTTTCATTTTTGGCTTGATTTTCTAGCATTGAAAAAACCATGCCTAATGGTCTTGAGCATTCTTAAAGAAAAAAATTATATTTTACATAATGGTTTGCATGTGTGAGTTCCCTCTGGCAAGAGCACTATAATTAGCCTGTCGTCTCTGAGAGAAGAGACTATCTGTCTTAAAGATGCAACAGTGAGTCTTGGCTGCTACAGCTAGGAGCAGAACATTGTGATTATGTCAAAAGATAAACATTATCCCTTTTCACTTATTCATTTTTCTTCTCTTCCTGCTTCTCTGGCTCAAAGCTAGCCTGGAGAAGCAAAGGACAGCTGAGTACAAACAGTTTTCTTCCATCCTCATTCAGCAAGCCATGGAGAAAGATCTTGGCTTCTTGACATCAATAACTTTGCTTCAGCTCAACTTCAAACTGTTTGGGCGGTCTTTCAAAAATAAAAAGGTACTATAAAAGGGGACTGAACTTCCTGGTTTACTCACAAAGTAGCAGATTCATCTAAGGAATGCTTTCCTTTGGGATTGCCCATATACAGCATGGTAGAGTCACAGAATCATAGAATCAAAAAGATCTGTAAGGTCATCAAATCCAACTTTTAACCCAGCACTGCCAAGTCTACCGCTGAACTGTGTCCCTAAGCATCACATCTGCACTTCTGTTAAATACCTCCAGGGACAGTGACTCTGCCATTTGCCTGGGCAGCCTCTTCCAATGCTTGACTTCCCTTCCAGTTAAGAAATTTTGCCTAATATCCAGTCTAAACTTCTTGTCCTGTCAGCTGTTACTTGGGAGAAGGGACTGACTCCCACCTCACTACAACATCCTTTCAGGTAATTTAGAGAGTGATAAGGTCCCCCCTGAGCCTTTTTTTCTCCAGGTTAAACCCGAGTTCCCTTAGCTGTTCCTCATAAGACTTGTGCTCTGGACCCTTCACCAGCAAGTCAAAGATGTGGAATATTATTCCTTTGCACAGCTTTACTGTAGCTATTAAAAGACAATCAACCAGAATAGGGCAATGGCAGACAGTGTTGTGTGTTTCAGTCTTTTGTGGTCTTGTTACTAAAGGAGCGTAATTTTGGTAGAAAGGCTTTGCTGCTTTTGGGTAGCCATGTGTGTCCTTTATCAGAGGAGAGGAAAGGAAAACTCAAAACCACCACAGAGGCAAAATAGTGTCACTGGTTTGAGCTGGCATAGCAGTGTTGGTGTGTGTTAACTCAGTATTATCATGCCTGAGGTTTCATTTCCAGTATCAACAATGAATGCTGTAATACAGGAGATGATCACATATGGCAACTTTCCAAGCCCAACTAGTTACAGTAGCAGGGAGTGGGTAAGAAGGTGAGGTTTCCAGTGGGAACAGGAGAATAACACATTTAATTTTGAAGACTGTCATGTACATGTGCCACTCCGTCAGAGAATGTGTTGATATGCTGGTGAAAACTGCAGTGACAAGGACATTTCTCCACAGATAATTATATATGTACCAGGTTCCTTGAGTATACCCATTGTAAATTCTTTTTATTTTTGCCATGTCTGTTTATTCTGGAGCTTGCTTTGTGATCCTTCTGCTGTCGTTGTCCTCCTACCCCTCTTCTCTCTTTATTTTGTGTAATTTGTCTAAACAGTATAATTTTCTTTTCTTATTCCATACAACCTTTCCATTTCCACTCCTCTACTTTCCTGGTACTTTCCTTTGCCAAATAGTCAAAGATTTTCTCAAATAGTCAAGATTCTTCTCAGTTCCCATGTAAGCTATCATTTAATCTATTATGAGTGAACACTGCTTCTGCAAGCCTGCAACTGATTACTGTTTGCATATATCTAGCATCACTAGCCAAAGAGTCAAAGACCAAAGAGACTTCTTGGAACCTTGCAAGGTTTTCAAAATCACCTTGTTATTCTTCTCAGATTCCCCCTTTTGTTGGGGATTTCTTTTTGTCTTTTTGTGTATCTGGGATTCAGAGACCAAGTTTTATCTTTTGAAAAATTCTTATAGATATTGGTTATCTTCTTGAACAGTCCAACACCTAAAATCTAATTTTTAATCAGCACCTATTTCCAGTCTTGGACATCCCAGGAAGTCATTGGTTAGATCACTATGAGCCCTATCTCCTCTGTTCTGCAGTGTGTTTCAGATTTTTGGACTGACAGATCTTTTCTGGGAGGCTAAGAGCAAAGCTTTTGTGTGTTTTGTGTTAGTGCTTGGCCCTGGTTGGAACAAATGTTTTCATTGTTTTTGTAAAATTTCAGTGCTTTACTTCTTCATCCCAGAAAGGAGAAATCACAAAAAAATGAATAAAAAATAAATCAATCCTTTGGAAAGGTGAAAATATTAGAAGCAGAAAGAGGAGGGCAGTGTTGTGGGGGTTTTTTATTAAAATATTAAAGAGAGGTTTGTGCTCTTCTGAAAGTGAATGCTGAAATTTCTGCTGATTGTTTTGCTCTTTATAAAAGGCATGTACTACTATTGTGTTCTGGAAAGGTGGGATAATTAGGAACTGTAATATAGATGAGGTCATACTGGCCAGTCTTCTGCCTTTTGACTCCTGGAAATGAATACTTACAGGAAGTATGATTTGAAAGATAGAGGAAACTGTTGATCTAAGACTGAAATAGCTCTTCTGCTTTGTCAGTCACTTCCCTAAAGATCTCTGTAATAAATCTTGGTTTGCCATGATCACTCATGCATTGACCTTTATATTCTCCAGGAAGTTTCCTCAATAAAAACAAAGATATTTTGAAGTGACCACTGACCTAACCATCTTCTTGCTGCTCTTTGGTTATTTCTTGGTAGTTTTTGTCCCACGCACAAACGTTTATTTCTGATAATGGTGCTGCTGGTCTGGCAGCCACAAAACCCCTCAACATTCTTAAGTGGTCTCATGTGGAACTGCATGTCTCATTTTAAGTCTCCTTTAGCATAAAATGCTTAATTGACCCATATCTCTGGACTGGATAAATGCAAGTTCTGAAGATGTATTCCTATTCTTCTTCCTTTGGACACTATATTGAAGGTCATTGACTGGAAACAAAGAATTAAATCAACTATCCTGATTGTCTCTAAAGTTTTGTGGAAGAGCCATTTCTGCATTTTGAATTCTGATACTTATTACACTTTGTTGTCATTTTTTCATGTCAGTGTCTCTCTAGTTTTTCCTGGCAGTTCTTCTTGAAGCCCTTTGTCTCTGACTTGGTCTTTTCAGGATGAGCCAGAATAACAGTATTTGCTATTTCAAACATAAGGATACCAGTGAAAAAAGGAACTCTGTTTTCTGTATTACCTTCTGATCACTATCATTATTCTTTAGATTATGGATTAATACCCAGCTATTGTTCAAATTAATTCCTTCAATTGCTGTTCTCCTGAAATGATTTGATCCTGATTTTTTTATTCTCTGTTGCTGCTGGCACAACATTCCTTAAAGTCAAGGGAAATTAGGCTGTGACTGCTTTGCAAGTAATACAAATAGGAGCAGATGTGTACAAGACAAATGGCTGGTGCTGACCCAACATGCACATGATGAGCATTTCAGTGGGGTTTACTTTCACTCTAGCACTAGGTCTAATCTGGCCCTGTTGACTGAATGCCTGTTAGTGGTTGGAGTGCATCTTTTGATTTGGTTTTATACAAAAAACAGCCCAGTTTTGTGCTCTGAAGTCATGCTACGGTGCAAACTGATATGCAGTAAGTGGGGATGAATAGGAGATTTGTTTCAAAACCACACCCCTGTTTCAAACTAAAATACTTCCATAGATGTTTTGTACCTGATTCAGACATCTCAGTAAATCCAATAAAAGGCTTATCTGGATCAGCTGGTGCTTAAATATTTCTGTGCATGTGGCCAAAAAGCTTCTTAGCATCCCAATTGGACATGTTATTTTCACATTAATGTTACCATTATTGTGGAGACAGTCATAATTGCTGTTCTTGTAACTTGTATTTATGTAGAAAAGTGATACCAGAGAAATTCAAGTTAGAAATAAAGCACAAGGAGATTAACAGTGGAACAATCTACCAAGTGAAGTTCTGTATTGTCTAGTTCTTGATGTCTCCAAATGGGGGTCAGATGAATTTCTGGAAAACATGCTTTTGTTAAACTTGTTACTGGCCCAAAATAGGGGCAACTGGCTGAAAT
>JBCJKH010060373.1:0-30586 GCA_039877255.1 Loriculus beryllinus | reverse complement strand
CTGCTTGGGGATGGCCTGGGCATTGGTCAGAGGTTGGGCAGATATTGTGCATCACTTGCCTATCTTGGGGCTTGTTCCTCTCTCTCTTGATTTCCTTTTATTAGTATTGATTTTGTTGTTATTATATTTTACTTTACTTCAGTTATTAAGCTGTTCTTATCTTAGCCCATGGGATTTACCTTTTTTCCCCAATTCTCCTACCCTACCTTGGCAGTGAGGGGAGTGAGCTAGAGGCTGCCTGCAGCTTAGTTGGGCTGGAGATAAACCATGACAAGGAGCAATAACCTCTTGATTGAAGTGGATTCTGCAGTTTCTAAGCTTCACCAGCAGCTTCTTTCATGTTTTGAATGCCAAGTACAGAAGGAACAGAAGTAGCAGGGAGAACAGGCTCTGGAAGTAGAGATGAATTCTGTGCTGGTAATGCTACAGAAAATTGATTGGTTTCTTAATTTTGGAAGTGCAGCTGCCAGTGGCACAATTCCAGCAGCTGGGCCAGAATCCAATGTTGAGGTGCCCACTCGCGGCACTGTGCCAGAGTAGTTGAGAAGGGGAAATATATTCTTCACCTCTGGGCAAGTCAACACAGCAGACTTCTGCCTCATTTGTCTTTGGGCTTTTATGTTTCTGGCAGTGGCTGGAGAAGGGCAATGCTGGGGGTTAGGAAGCTGTGCTTTTATGACCGCTACTCTTGCTTTCCATGAAGAGTCAATAGAGACATATCATTTTCAGCACAATCACCTGCTGACTGTAGTCACTGAAAAAGAGGTTGTATGAGTAGAAACTACAACCTGAAGAGTTATTACTGAGATACAATGTCAGCTTTCCCAGCACACTTTGAAGAAGGCAGTAATGTAATCCCATCTAATCTAAGTGAATCAAATGTGTAATGCATTATTGCCCCAAATAGCTGGTCCTGCTACTTGTAGAAAATGCAACAACAAACAAGCAAGGCACAAACATGTAAAAATGAAAACCAATTTTAAGAGAGCTGTTTCCACTCTCTCTGCCCTTTCTCTTTATTGACAGTGCCTGGCAATCTCTGCGCAGCCCACTTTGAGGAAGAAAGCAGACTTGTTAGATCTCATTGCAGAATGCAACCAGGAACAGATCATAGTATTGGTACATAGATCACTTTCATATATCCCCTGACACAGACTCTCCAGTCAAACACAGTTCTTTTCATCAGGAGGTAATGAGACCTTTGTGTGCATATGCAAAGAATGAACATATTGGCTATGCACTACATACTAAGTGTTGATCTTTCAAATCTGCAAATCAACAGTGTCTTCAGACCAGATAGTGCAGTGACAGAAACAGGGGATTCCTCTGTCTGCAGCAGTGTCTATGAGGGTAGAATCTTTGTATATGCTTCTTTTACCATGTTTACCATGTTTACTGCAATTGTCCTAATACCTAAATACTGCTGTCGGAATTCCTTCCGTAAATTGCTTGCAGTCAGGAGAATCTTTTGTATCATGAAAGGGATTCCTGAACTGAACAAAGATATAATGAACATTTTAAAGGGGAGATCTTTTAAAAAACTAAGTAGTAATCAGTGCAGTATTGCTCTGTGAATCTGAGCATTCACATTCCTTCATGTTTGAATCTAGAACTTACAAGTGATCAAGGCCAGGGGCTTGGAGCAAGCTGCTCCAGTGGAAGGTCTCCCTGCCTGTAGCAGGGGGTTGGAAGTGGATGAGCTTTAAAGTGCCTTCCAACACAAACCAGGCTGGGTTTGCATGATTTCGCATGACCTTGCTGTGGAACTGTGGGGTGTATGAACACTGAAAATGGAACAGATCACAAGTATGCTACTGCCGTGGTCTCAACTACCACAGGAGGTCTGCTTCTCCCTGATTTTACAGTCTGCCTGTCTCTGAGTTGCAGGTTTACACACACCAGTTACTGTCCTAACTGTTGGTCAGTAGAGTATTCAAGAATGAGGAAATGCTTCTTTCGAGAAATCTACCCTCTATTTTAAGAGTGGTTTGTATGCAGTTCAATATGACTGTGTCAGTTATTTTTACTCATTTTTAATGTGTGTTCTAGTTATTACTACTTATGAATAAGATATGGCACTGTTACTTCAATAGATCTGAAATCTTTGGATCAGCATTTTTTAGTAACAACTCTAAGTAATTAAATATATAGTAAGTACATATATAGTACACAGTATGCTACTTCTCAGTCAACCTTTGTTTCGGTCAGGGCTTATGTATCATAGAATCACAGAATCATAGAATAGTTAGGGTTCATCACTGGGCATTCAGTTCATTTTTTGCAGAAATGAATGGAAATCCCCTTTAGTGTCAGGGTTAAGCTGTTTTCAGTAAAAGCAAGAATTTCAGATCAATAATTGTCATGCTTCAGTAAATGTATTCTTTTCTGTTTCAAAGATAAGTATTCCTAAGAAGATTGCTCAAAAAGAATTCTTAAGAATTATTAATTTTAATGAAGTTAGATTAAATAGCATTTAACCTTATGTTATTTACCGTAAGTATAGTTTATTTCTAAATGAAGTGTATTCTTTGGATAATAATTCAGGACAAAAACATTTACCTTTCTTTAAATATTTGCCATCAGGGCTGCATAGTATGGTTGTCACCTGCATTGTTCCTCAGGCTTTAAGGATGCTGAATGAGAATCTTAAAGAAGTAACAGCAGTCAACAAAAAAGCTGTCAGAGTAGGATTTGTTTTATCACTGATACTTCAGTAAAGCAGCTCTGTCATAGCAATTAGGTGTTCTCAAAATGAGAGGATATGGGGTCCTACTGCACCTGCTTAAACTCTTGCCTCTCCCTCCCTCTGAAAACCTAACTCCAAACCAACCCCAGAGCCCTGTTTTCTGCATTTTTATTTTTTTTTTTTTTAAATTTAATGTAAACTGAATATTTGAAGCAAAAACGACCTTAAAACCATGTCAGTTTGGATTCAGAATACTCTGGAAATCAGTCAGGGTGCCTTCCCTCATCAATCCCTCTATGCAGGGCAGTGTAAATACTTGGAAACTATTCTGACTGTCCATATAGTGTATGTGGGAGCAGCCAAGTACCTCACCCTGAGAGCATTTGGTGATGGTGTCTTAGTAAAGAGGGGCACTAATCAATACCCTCAGTTTAGAATTAGGTGCCTGCGCTTCCTCCATTTGCATCTCTCTTTATCAGTCATAAAAATTACGCTAAGCACTCTCCAACTCCCAAGCAGCCCCTAAAAGGACCTGGTAAAGCCTAGTGTCTCTAGGAGACAGAAAACGTTCTATTGAAATGAGAACAAAAGGCAGTGGCTACTTTTTGGTCCCTTTTCATGTTATGTGTAAAAAGAAAAAAGAAATTAACGTTTTCAAAAGCCTGAAGCTTTGTATAGTGTGAGTGTACAAGGAGGCAAAACTCTTGATGCTTTTAAGGCATGCTGCAAGGGAGCTGTACCGCACAACTGGAGCATGTGGATGCTCCAGCAGTCAATGGCTTCTCCTTCCCAGGATGCTGGACAGTTTTCACTCAGCAAGAGCTGTCAGTACAAGCAGGCTTGGTCACAGAGGCAGGATGCAGCCCATCCTGCTGGCATAAACTCCATGTACACTTGGTATGCAGTGACAGGGAATGAGTCAGTGAAAAAAGTAAATGCTGCACCCAAGATATTGGGACTCAGTATTTTTGCCTCTTATCAGTACCTTTTTAAAAGGTTTCCCACTTGCCAGATTCCCAGATTTAAGCTACCAGTGAAGCTACTGGTGAAGACCTTTCTCATTTCTTATCATTCAGACACAAAAGAACTGTTCCAGCTACTCAGTGACTTTCCCTACCTCCCCCCCCCCCAAAAAAAAAATCATATTAATCAATAGGGACATAAATATTTTTAGATGAGTAATATCTCTTGAATGCTTTGTATATCTTATCCTGTCAGCCCTCTCCTTACCTTATGCTCTAGAATGAAAGTAATGGAAAACTTGCATATGTTTCCATGGAAAATTCTATGTTATGAGACCACTCTCTCCTTACATGTATTCTAGGCAACTGTTGTAACTATTGGCTGTAAATGCAGACTTGAAAATTTTATCATAAAGATAGTTCAGAAAAATTCTTGGGTTCATAAATACCACTGTAGATGGAATTTTAGCTCTGGCAAAGTTGGAATGTTAGGGAAGTACAATACTTTGTGGCTGCTAGTTTTGGAATCATGCCAGAGCAGTCAAGTTATCTCCCAAGTTTTGGGTTAGGGAGGTCAGGAAAGTAAACCAGTCTCCTAACAAACATTATTTCAGTCATGAAAAGCAGTCAGAGCGAGTGAAAGAATTCTTTCTCCAAGTCCCAGAAGGAACCTCAGTACGCTTTGCTCCAGCACCTGACTTTCAACATTGGCTGGCAACACAGAAACATACTACTAGTGTGGCTCCTGTATTGAGGAAGGTCCGTTCCATTTGAACAGGGTGGTACTTGGCTAACAATTATGCCTCAGAAAATTAGCATTTAAATATGTGTAAAGTAATGTGAGCTATGGTGTTGGTCTCCAAAGGCAGCAATGAATAAACAAACCTTCAAGTATTTAGGTCCTTCTCCCCCTCAGCTCACCATTCTCATAATGAATATACTGTATTCATCCCGTCTGTAAGTAACATTAGCAGAAGGTAGGAGAGAGACTGCCTAGCAACCCACAGAGATCCCAAAGAGAGGTGGAAGGGAAGTGATTTTCATGTAATTATTCACTTCCACAAAAGCTGTTGTCAGGTAGACACTAGAAACATAGCTGGTTTATTATTCGCCTAACCTACTTTTAATCATTTGAGAATCACTGCCATTAAAGAGTAGGGAAAAAAGAGCTTAATTCAGCCATTTTCTGCCTGGCCGTTTAAGTTGTGTTTTCCTGCTCTAATGAAGGCTGTGCTTTCAGAAGCTGTATTGTTTCAAAACCCCTGGGTAGTAAACTTCAGACACAAACTAAGCCCTGTATCCAAAACTCCCCATTTTTTTTCATTGCTTCTCCACAATACACAGTTCATATTTTGTTTTGGTTTGGTTTCCATTTAATGACCTTACCATTATGTTGAGCGGGTAACACTGTTCTTTCTTATTTCTTTTTCTATTTTTTTATTCTTCTTTTTTTTTTTTTTTTTTCCCAAAGAAGGCATCTGGGGACAGGGCAGGGGATAAAGAGCTCATTTGCTTTAGGTAACACAGTTGGTGCCAGCGTGCTTGGATCCAGCAGGACTTTTACTTCACTTTCCTGAACAAAGGACCCCAGGTTTGCCCTCAGCCATGATTCCTTGGAGTTGACTGAGGCCGCACGGAGATAAGAGGGATATTGCAGCACTGCTCTTTCCATCTGGATAAGCCTGGAGGAGTTGTGCTTCCCTTGTAAAACATCATGCTAAGCTGTCATTTACATTGATGAGTGTCTGAACAGTTGCCAGTTTCAAGTAGCTTGAGGACATGGACATTTTCAGTGGTCAGTCGGAGTTATATCCTGATTTTGCTACATCACGCTTCTAGCATAGGTTCAGTAAATTTAGATTGGGTAACTTTGGACATTGGAAGTTTTCTTTTAAAGGAGCATATTTAATGGAATAGAAGTATACCAAAAGTATGTTGAACTACTATTGAAAGTGTATTTGTTGAGGCAGTGTCCTTCAGAATGGTTTATTGTGAGGGTTGTCACGTAAGTTCTCAGCTTTAACTTGTGTCTTTAGCTAAAGTAATACTCTACTTTGAAACTGCATTCGGACAGTCTATTTTGCTCATTGGTTGTGCCAAGATTTCACTTCCAAGTGGGAAGCTGGATTCTCCTAGTCAGCAAAAAGCTTTTCAGTGTGACCCCTGGGATTGACTAGTTTAATTTTGTGAAACATCTTTTTGTCTGATCTCTGAATAAATGTGTCTTTTTAATTAACTCTGTGTTGATACTTTTTAAAAATAACCATATACCAAGATCAGAAAATCAGTCTTTTTTGCTATTTTATAGCCAAACACAAAAAACCTGAACAATCATAATAACTGTGTTGATGGCGTGGGAAAATTGAAATAAACTTTTCCTCCCTGTATGATTTTTGTCTGCAGGATTCATAGGAATAAGATATGTATAGTCAGAAAAATGAGCAAAATGAATGCAAGGAATGGATTTATACTCTTTGAATGTCTGCATCTTTGAATGTTTGGGTTGGTTTTGAGACTAGACCGGTACTTTGAACTGAACTCTGTGTTTTGTGCAGTTGTATAGCATGAATGTTCAGCTGATATTGATGTTAGCAGCTATTGAAGAAAGAAACTCAGTTGATTGCCAGAGAGTGACTAGAGAATAAATTAAATCTATTTAATTCTGGGTTTCATGCCTTTGAACAGAGATTTCAGTTGAGGGCAGGTCCAGAGTGTAATGAAGCACTTTTTGCACCAGGATCTAGGCACCGCGTGATTCTGCTCACAAAGGCCTCCAGGGCTGATAGAGGTGCTTTGGCCTCTTCTCCATCCATTTGACAAAGCATTCCACATTGGAACTGAAAATGTCCAAAATGAATCTGTCTTTTATGTGGGGTGTTGTGTACAGCATTCTGCATCCTGCTTAGCAAGGGAGGAACAGAGGAAGGGTCAAAAAAGAAGCTGCCACACATATACCTGTTGCTTTCCTTTCAGTGTATCTATATCCAGCCATCACACAACATGCTAGTTATCCTGGTGTTCTCTCCTGCTATTCTCAGCTATGCTACACCATGCCAAGTGTAATAGTTTGAGATGTAGCTGAATGTTTTTCATAATGAGAAAACCAGAAAAAAATTACTTGAATTGGAACAAGATCAAAGGTAAAATGTTCAGTGTCCACCACTGCCTATTCTATATTTTTTCTTAGATATACATTCATATATACATAAAAATGTAACTTGCAGCAGAGGAATGTAATAGCAACGTAAGAAACATTCTGGGAATTACTGTCACAGTTGCACATTAACCTATACTGTGTAGGCACACTTCAGTAGTTTCCTGGTGTCTCCAGAAGTTCATCAGAGTGATAATACTGTCATTTGTTTAAGAGATGCGGCATCTAAGAATGGAAGAAAGAGTCTTGTAAATAAAAACTGGTAAAGCTCTCTGCCTCGGAAACTTCAGGCTATCATTTTCTGTGGGGTTACAGCAGGAAGGGCAGCTTGGTTTTCCACTGCAGCTCCTACTCAGTTATGTTAGCTAGTAACTGAAAGCAGTCTTTAATGGTGAAATGGTAGAAAAGACTTACGCAGACTACCTGAGATGAATGGGCAAGCTGAAATAGAGACTCTGGCTTTTTCCCAGGGTCTTTAGGGACTGCATTTTTAATCATATTTTGCTCATTGTAAATTTTAGCTCTCCCTACAGATTTATGTCAAATTATTAGAGCAGTTCTGACCTGTTGTAGCAATGCTTGGAGCTCTAGTTGGCAGTGGTCCCTTAAACTCTCTCACGTAACTCAGTTGGCAGGACAGAAGCCAAGGTTAGGGCGATGGCTGGTGGATTCCTTTGAAATGGTTTGATTCTCCAACAGCTTCTGTTAGTGTTCATAATTAAACATGTTGTTAATTCCCTCATATCCGCTGGGGGACTCTTCAAGTATGGGTACTACTTCAAGATTGAGAACTAACATAGTTCCTTACAGTCCTGTCATGTCTAAACCTGCATGACAATGAAAGAATGTACAGAAGTGGAAGCTAGGATCTTTATCTTGGTGCCCCCGTGTGAGGTCCATGACTGGCTTTCAGCCTCTGTTTGCTGTCCATCTTCTCTCTTTCTTTTCATGCTGGGTGGCTTGGATGCAGACCGTACTTTGGGACTGTAGATTTACAAGTCTGTGCTTTAGAAGCCAGCTTGAAAATGCTGAACCTCGTGCTTTAGTACAGGTAGAGATATTCCATGACTGACATGAGCTTTTGCCATTTTCCACACACTTCCCAGCCATTGAGAGAGACACTGGCATGTGAACATTAAACCTTGCAGGACATGTAGGACTGAAACTGCAGTAATGTTCATATTGAATTCTGTTTGGCAACAGGTTGTTTTATTCAAGCATTCTTACTGTCATAACAATCTGCAAGTGTTCTGTGCCTTTACCTTGACATTTCATTTATTAAATCCTGGCAGCAAAGGCTTTATTTTTCAAATTCTTATTTGAAACCAAAGGAAAACTGCTTGTTCAAATACAAACACTGCTGAGATTCATCAAAAGTAGTGAATAATTTAAATGGAAAGAAAACTCCGAAGTGATTGCTTATTCTCTGATAACAGAATGGGAAATAAATGACTATCAACATTTGGAACATCATGTTTTAAAGAGCGAGAGCAGCATTTAACTGGCCTGTAAGATCTCCCATGTTCTCAGAGTGCTTCATTATAATTGTCATTAACCACTCTAATTAAGGGTGCTTTGAGCTTTGCAGCTGAAGTGGGTGTTCAGTCTTCCTGTTAGGAGTGAAAATCAATGTGCATATTTATGCAGCTACCCCACTGGGATGCATATTTTAGCCAGTACTCAGACACCAACGGGAAATTAATTCCCTGATTTTGACAGAAATACTCAAGGAAGCAAACTTAAGTGTGGAGTACAAATTGCAGCAGCACTCACATGTTTATCATTTCCAGCAGATCTGGTAAGTATAGACTATAGGAAAGGTCATGGAAAGACAGATACACAATAGACACGTTTTGTTTAATGGAAGAATCCTCAAAGTGCTCAGCTGTTGTTCTAGTTATGGTTGGAGAAATATGGATGCTGCAGATGTTCAAGATCAGCACTTACATTGAGAACTCTAAGCTGTCATCTGAACCAAAGCACCCCAATGGTTTGGTACCATTAAGAAATCTGGCAAATACAATTTAGAAGATTACAAAAAGAGAACAGGTAACCTGTGGGTTTCTGTGCATACACAAAGCCTGAATCTAATACATGGCCACCTAAAGCCTGCATTTAAGTCCAGGTTAGTATCAAGAACACACAGCTACTACCTCAGCATCTGTGTTGGTTCTGGCAGTTCTGAAAGCAGTACGAGGGGAGGAGATTCTGATATCTTTCCTGCCACAGGTCAGAGCCAGTTGTAATGACATCCTCTACACAGTTTTCCTGTTTGGTATAAAGCTGTGAGCTTGCTCTGTAGCAGCTTTGTTCATTCCTGCTACTTTTCCTTGTGTGTAATTAGGCATATACTTGATCATCTACACACTGCTTGCTCTTCTGCTTGCTCTTTAGGGGTTTTCTGGGCTTCCTTGGTATAACTTTCATCCTGTCTTTCAGGCCTGTGCATGGTCCTTCCTACTTAGTGCCACAGTAGCAACAGCATTAGTGCTGCATAGTCGTTATTCTCATTGATGGCTTAGAGCAGAGTTAAAAAATCATCCCCCAACGACAGCAGATGTGGATCAACAGTTACAAGACTGCTGTCCCCATGTGCAGGGGGCTTGTGGGGATGCATGCACACAACTGAGGCAGAGACAGGCATTTGAAGTACAGGAAGTGATTGAGGTGATTTGTTTGTCCTATTTTTAACATCATTTGAACAACAGACTGAAAAACTAAGCCATAAAGTGGTGTTTATCCCATGAGCTTCTCTACCCATCCCACAGCCAAGATGTTCCCAGGCAGAGGCAGGATACCTGGCCAGGTCCTGTCTGCCTCCAGCACCCATCACAGAGGCGTGAGGTGCCTGGCTCTGCATGTGAACATAGAACCTGCCACAGACAGGATTTCCAAGTATCCCATTTTTAACAAACCCTCCCACTTCTGCTCACAAATATCCTCAACATGCATTTTGGCCATCGCAGGTCTTTCCTATAGACTAATACGCAGAGACATGCACAATGAGACAGAACAGTGCCATTTCGTTCATAGCTTCCTAGATGAGGTGTAAAATGAAGCTTTCCAGACTGAAAATAACTGCTTAATTATCCCACGTTCCCAAGACATGAAGTGATTTTCTACTTTTTGAGTTACATTCAGCTGTTTGGCATGGCTCTAAAAGTCTGTGGAAGTCCCAGTTAAAGTCAGTTTATCCTTGGAGATGTTTCCTGCAGTCATGGGAGGATTCCATAATGGCTGTATATAGAAAAGACACACAAAGAGTATGGAAAGTAAAGGGAAGGTACAGATTAGAGAAAAAACTGCAACTTCACAATAGCCCTTCAGGTGAGCAATGTTCATTTTTGTTCTGTGAATTAGGGAAACATTGATGTCAACACATAACAGGTTTCCCTAAGGTCTCTGGTTTATCCAAGTACAGTGTCAGCTGAGCCCATTTCAGGACAGGGATGTAGGATTTTGGCTTACACTTTTTCCTCATTGCTTGGCCCTGTAGATATACAGCACATCGTCCAGACCTTGGGCATCACAGAGAAAGGCTCAGCCATTTCTGCACTGTGCATATACTGCATAAACATCAGTTACTCTGTTTTCAGTGTATGGCATGACCCCATCTTATTTGTGTAGAGAGATACATAGTGAGAGTAAAATGAGAGGCCATCAGTCTACTGGGGATTTTCAGTTTGAAGTTGTAGACCTGTGTTTTTATACTGTGGAGGGTTTTGGTGCTTTTTAGTTTTTTTTTTTACTTATTCCAAACATGGCTTTTACGCATCTTAGTTGCAGCAGTGAATGCTCAGTAATTTTGTCCTTCCCTTTGGACACATGCTATTGCTAACTTCCCTTTGGACA
Organism: Loriculus beryllinus; assembly: GCA_039877255.1. Classification (NCBI taxonomy): domain Eukaryota; kingdom Metazoa; phylum Chordata; class Aves; order Psittaciformes; family Psittacidae; genus Loriculus; species Loriculus beryllinus. The sequence continues at coordinate 19,932 of JBCJKH010060373.1, read as the reverse complement.
CCTATTAAATTAGGGTTGCCCAGCTAATGAACTTTTGAGAAAGGGCTGGTTTAAGTGATTTATGGATGTAACATCACATAGAAGCTTTACAGCAGAGACATGAAAAGAATCTAATTCTCTAGAGCAGTATTTTGTTGTCTTCACTACAGCACATCCCCCTTCTTCCTTCTTTATCCTTCATTCATTACATGTGCTACAATCATGGCAATGAAAGAGGCAAGGGGGTCCTCCAGACAACAGGATCCTCTGTTTGACTAGCTCAATTCATCTCCCTGGGCAGAGAGAGAATAGTCATGTAAATGAAGACTGTGTCCTAGACCTGCACCCAAGAAGGCCAAATTAAGATTACCCAGGCAGACTTAATATCTGAGTGTTGCTGGCTTTTGGGAGCTGGACTTTACAAAACAGGGCTTTCCATTTGTAGTAAAAGATGTTCTTGTTTATTCTGTTGTGCAGAATTGTTTGTACCAGCATTAGTTATGAGCAGGACAGAGCTGAGACCGCTGCTGGGGACTAACAGTGTGAATCAGAATAGCTGCAAAGTGAAGTGTGGGAAAGCCCCGACATGGATATCAGGACACAGACAGCTCTGCTGTTCTGCTTCCCACTCAAGCAATGGGAAGCAGAGAGACTTGCAGCCTCACTCTATTATGCCTCACTTCTACTTGGGGAAGGCAGAAGTGCTGCAGAGGTGAGGCTTTTTTACCTTGCCTTCTCCCTTTGGGAACAGAGCTTCATGGCATTGGCTCAGCTCCTTCTTCCCAGCCAGCAGGAATCATTTCTGTGCAGGAGTCAGAGCAGTAGTTGTGCTATTGTATTCTGAGCTGGCCTTAGTGTTCCTCTTGTTTGCCCATGCTATTGCTAATGGACTGCTGAGTCCAGCACGTCTGGAAAGTGGCTGTACCATGGGTGCAAAACATGGAAACACAGTAGAAATAAAGATTCTGTCCTTTGGCATTTGGATTTTTTAAACGTTAGGGTACAATAAACAGAGCGGTTTTGCTGTAATTGGAATGTTTTGGCATGGAAACATTTTAAATATGGATGAAAATAAGTAATAAGAAACACCTTCATTGTTTAAAGTACAAGCTAATAGAAGACTATAACACATTGTCAGTGCCCAAATTTATGAATGCATACTAGCGAATTGGCTTAATTACCACTGACCAAAGGGTCTTCTAGGTAAAAGGTTTATAAAGCATGAACAGGGTGATCTCTGGTACAGGTCCTTTCCTCTGGAATTTGCTCATGCCAGAAACCTATCAAGCCCCATCTCATTTCAGAAAGAAACATTCTTTTTGTCTGGGGCTCTCACCAGTGCTGGCTGCAGATCTCTTGGTTTGCAGCTTCCTGGCAGTGTTTTGTCTCTGTCCTTCAGAATTCCATTGTTCTGCAGAATTGTGCTACATTCATTCCATGTACTTGGAAAATGGTTCAACCTCCAGCGTAAGCCAGGCAGTGCTAATTGAGCACTCAGAATTAACTGACAACACTTTTGTTGCTGGGAGCCAGATGGTGACACCTGGATTTGTGAGCAGTATCTACAGCAGCCCATCCGTACCCACTAGAAGTTCTAATGAGAACAACTTCCCCTGAGGTACAGTCTGTGAATGACTGAGGCTGGATATGAACTTAGACTAGTAACAATTCATCCACCTCAAGGATGCAGTACTGCAGTCCAATGCTAAACGTCAAATGGGCACTAGCTGTTGGGGCAAGGAGGTGAAGTACTGATCTGTAATATCAGCTGCATGGTTTTAAAACATTGACATGTCTAGGCTTGAGACAGAAATACAGGTTAGTCCAGCTCATGTTTTGCCAGCCCAAATCTACCTGTGGTTTCTAAATTTCTTTCCCTATTTCCCATTTCCTTGATCAGCTGTAGATGGTTTTGCCATTTCAGAAACCTGAAATTGGAACATTAATGTTCATCACAAATTTAGCATTACTGGTTCTCTGAGTATACAACCCAAGAAAGCCTACACTGGTTCTGTTATTCCATTCAGTAAATAAAATACTTCTTCATGTTTGGACATTGGCCCTTAAGTTCTGCTGGGAAATTTCTAGATTGATGTCATGTAGTGCACCAAAGACAAAAGGGCTTTTCAATCTGATTCAGCCTCTATAGAATATGTGAACATTTGCTTACAGAACATGTTTCTCATAAGGTATTTGCCACTTTTTATGTTGAATCACAGTCAGATGTCATGGTCTTTAGAGGAGACTTTCTTACTTTGACAGAAATAGCATCCCTTGTGGCCAGAGTTCTGTCTTTCTCTAGGTAGGCACACAGGACCTCCAGAGGAGCGTGCTCTCTGTTCTGTTCTCTCCAGCAGCTCGGAAGGTTCTCACTTCAGAGTACAGTTTTTCTTTGCCCCCGTTTCCAGCAGGACTTGCTGTCCAAGGAATAATCAGACTTGTGTGGAGCTGGCAAATGCCAACAGGAAAGGCTCTTGCTCATCTAAGTGCTGGACAATGCACCGCCTCAATGGCTTCTGCAGAACTTGAGGCGGAAGGGAAGCGCAGATTCTCCCCGTGCTGATCCAGTTCCCTAGCTTTTGTTTCAGTTTCAGAGGACTGTGCATTCTCAGTTGACCTATGCTACTTACAGCTTTTTTGGGAGCTTCTGTTCTAGTTGAAGAGCCTGTCTGTCAAAAGGCTTTCTCTGGGCAGTTTTTTCCTTACCAAGTGGTGAAACTTTGAGATGTAACCAGCTGTGTCTTATTGGGTATGACAGCAAGGAAACCATTTAAGCCACTGATGCAAATCAAATGTGATCCTAATGTTATTCCTAAACAGAAACACTCATAATAAATCCAGAGACCAAGGTCCCGCTTGATCACATGTAAAGCAAATACATCCCCTTCATATATTTATGAGTATTTGATCACTACTATTATTCATGAAATCATTACATGCATTACCTCTTTCCTGTCTCAAACTTACACCTACACAGCTGCTGCCCCAGGTTATCAGCCAGTGTTTTGTCACTCCTGTGAAAAGCACTTTGGTTGTTCTGCTTTAAAAACCCCAACCTTACAGAGTTCTTATCCCAGGAAACCAGGAGTCAGAATTTATTGGATTGGAAATAATAGTGCAGCTGTGTTGATGTGGGTTCTTGACATTGCTCTTGTGGCAAGATCAGGAGTTAAGAGTATATTCACTTCCAGTAATAACACGCCCAGCCTGTAGTCAAATGGGATGAACTGGTTTGTTGGAGTATTTATGGAGTCAACAAAATTGCATGTTATATTAATGTTCTGAGCTTACTGTGAGGAGAATAATTGCACTGTGTCAGCTCATGCTTCCTGGTTTGGTTTTTTCTTTTCTGATGTAGAATTTAGTATTTGCATCAATTCAGGACATAAATGTTGCCATAATGCTATTATAAAGCCATTTACTTGTTAAGCTTTATAGAACTTTTTATTCATGAATTGTACAGTGACCAAAACAACCAGATCCTGGTGCCTAACTGCTAAAAACCTGAACATCATCTATGAATGGCAGCTTTTGTCTTCAGAGTGTTTTTTTAACACTACATTTTTAAATTTGAATAAATAATTATGAAGTAAGAATGAGATAAATGCAAAAGATTGTGATCCGATTGCTATTACTAACACCCTGTAGTGTTAATGAATCCATTAAAGAACTTACACTGGGTGAGGTTCTTTCTCCAGAAATTCTGTGTCTTTTTCTATGTAGGTTAGGTTGAACCTGTGCAGACCAGCTGAGTTACTCCTTGTTTGTGCCACTGGGAAAGAGAGAGAGAGCACTGTAACCCCTGGCACATTTGTTTTGAGGCTGTGATATATAACAAGTTTGCCAGACACTGTCTCCCTGCAGTTGCCTCTGCCGGTTTGCAGACCGGACAGGCATGAAGGTGATTCCTTCCTGACCTTTTTTAGCCACTTGGTTTGTTTCTGTCTCCAGGTGTGGGTGGATGCTGGAACACAGATATTTTTCTCTTATGCGATCTGCTTGGGGTGCTTGACAGCTCTGGGAAGCTACAACAACTATAATAACAACTGCTACAGGTAATACCTTCCACACTTCACTTTTACATTTAGTTTCGGTGATGGCAACATCCACATACTTCACTCAGAAGTACTTTTCCTTTTCCTTTAGCTATTTGCAGATGAGCACATGCTCAAGTTCTTGTAGAACAGAGATCTGTAATGTTTCATATAATTGCTTCAGAGGAACTGTTTTCCAAAATCTGATGTTTTCATCCCTTTTGATCATACCTGACCCTTGCACAGCCACAAGCCACAAGTACACACAGGCATACACAATTGCATGTATAATATACAGAAGTTCATATATATGTATAGTTGCATGTATGTATGTTGTATGATGAATATCTGCTTTAAAAAAAACCCTACAAAAAATTGTTATTACAAGTCACCTGAGTTTGGTCTGAATGTCCCTTTTTACCACAGTTGACTGTCTCCTCACTAGAGCACAGGAGAAATGGAGAGTATTTAATTGCTTATCTTTATAGAAATCAGTAAGGAAATTGCTAATGACTTCAGCAGATTTTAATGTTTCCTGAACCAATGTCAAAAGGAGGTGACACACAGAATCCCCATTCCATTTTATCAGCATCGGCAAGAACATGAGCACTACTTTTTGTCTTCTGTCATCAGTAGTTACGGAATCAGTTTTTTCTACTATTCAACAGCTTCTAAAAGAAGGCAGTGAATGACAGTTTGATCATGCTGAGTCCATTCTGACCTCCAGACAGAGAATTACAATTGAATTTTTCCATAAAGGAACAGTTACAATCCAAAAGCAAAAGAATCCCAAAGAGAGCCCTCATCCCCCACAGTGTTAAGTATGTACATTCCACATTACAGGTTTAGTTCAGGAGACAGTTTTAGGAAACACCTTCTTGCAGTATCTTGGCAATAATTTGCTCTTCTGTCAGAGAAACAGCAAACAGCAGGACCCTCCAAACAGTGAGGGGACTGGGATACTGGAAACCACAGAGACACAAATGCATCTACCAGCTGAACATCTGCAAAGCTACCCGGTGGCAGGTACAGGTACTTCGCCATCTAAACATGCAAAATAACTTAGCAGCAACTGAAATTGTACTTTGCTTGGCTCTGACAGCCCAAGTTCCAAATATTCCACTGCCTAAGGTGGTGTAAGTAGAGTCAGACAGCCTCAGCAGACAGGAGAGGACAGTCTTCCTGTTCCTGCTTCATGTGGCTCTGGGTTTGCAGAGTGGATGCAGTTCCCTGCAGCACACTGTACAGCTCCCCCCAGGGGAAGCACTGCACTGGTTGGTCTCATTCTGGCACCACTCCTGTGTCCTGGAGCCTCGCACTGTGGTGGGGGACAAGTCCTGTGTGTGAGCCTAAGTACAACACGTTGGGGTGCAGAAGACAAAGGAGTAATTTCTCAGACTGCCAACAAATGGACAAAACTGTTCAGAAATGAAGATGTGGCCTTTATCAAGAGGAGGAGAAGAATGGGATTTGGTCTTGAGGGGATCCATGAGGGTAAGGAAGTAACCAGAGGGATGAAAAGGCTCTTTGTGCTCTTCTGAGAAGCTCCTTAAGGAAGGCAGAATAAATTTTCAGCAGTATCCTGGCTGCCAGGCAGGGACAGGAGGAGGGTTGCATGTCTTGAGTTATTCAGGTGATTGGCAACACATTAGTTTGGAAGAATATGAAGTGCCCCAACCTTCACCTGATAAAAAGAAAAATCTTCCTTTTGGGGCTGCATCTGAAGCCTGGGAATTATCTAAAATAAATCTTACCTGCAGAAAACACACTGTTCCAAATGGGAGGCATTGGACAACCAGTGAGCAGCCAGATCCATCCCTCTGAAGTAAGAGCTCTCCCCACCCTCCCTCAAAGGATTAACAATTACACAGACTGCCAAGGGGTTTTGCTTGAAATGTGTGCCAGGACTTCCAGAATATGAACTGCCTCTTACTGTCACTACCAATCTATGGCAAAGATAGGACTTGATACTGAAGATGTGGATTCAGAAGCTGTTAGATTTTACAGAGTATTTTCTTCTCATAGACAACTTGCACAAAAATTTGCTTCAGATTTAGGATGGGAATAAAGCAGACTAAGGTATAGGCTCAACAGAACTACAGGCTTGCCTTGGGTTTCAGTTTGGATACTGTGTCAGGTTTGGCATCCTACTGTACTTTCAGGCATGTAGGTTAGATTATTACTTTCTCAAGAATACAGCTCTCACAGCAAACGCTCCTAAAAGGCTGACTGTCAGGATAAATCATTCCCAGCTCATTGCTGTCACGCCTCAAGTGCTGCCTGAAAGCAGGATGAACAAGGATATTTCACTGAGCTCTGGGGAAAGATTGCACCTTGCTGCAAGACCATTTTCCCTTTTTTCACAGTGATTTACTACTGTGACATTTCCAGTCTGGGAAAGAAATATTTCTTCACCTTGGCCTTGTAACTGCCGTTGTTTGATGTGTAGGATACAGATGTCTGAGAGATCAGTGTCCCTGCACTGCCTTTGCCTGCTTGTTAGGCACTTTTTAGTCATGTATGTACTTCATGGACTATGTTTGGTGGGTTTTGTTACAACAGCTTCTTACAAAAAGTCTAAACCAAACTGGAGTTGTATTTTATAAGAATAGATATTGCCAATATACTGTAACTGGAATAGAATTAGTGAAGATCTGACTATAGGGTTTTTTCCAGGAAACAAATCAATACCAACTTTATAGAGTTTATAAATGAGTTCATATTCTCTGGAATGCGTTATTGGAACTACTGTTGAGGCATTATTATTAATACCATTCTTACAGTATTTTTACACATTTTTAAAGCTTCTATCAAAGAACAGTAGTGAATAGCAGCAGGTTTGTAATTCAACCAGTTAAAACACACAAGGGTATAGTGATGGTTTCTTCCTGCAAATAGTTCTACTTGACTGATAATATTAATAGGGAGCTTAAGTCTTAATGAGCAACTTAATGTCCTGCAGTATGAGGTGCTCTAAGTCCTACAGCTCAGTAGATGGAAGCAAGCCAGGCTCTGGAGATCAACTGTACAAATGTTTCTTATTTATATTTTCAGAGACTGCATCATGCTCTGCTGCTTGAACAGTGGCACAAGCTTTGTTGCTGGTTTTGCTATCTTTTCAGTTCTTGGATTTATGGCTTATGAGCAAGGCGTGCCCATTGCAGAAGTTGCAGAATCAGGTAAGTTCCAAAAGCAGTTTTCATTGTTAAAAAATGCCCAGAGGTTGCTGTCAGAACACTGGGTCTGTGCCACAAAGTCTTGCTTAATGTGTCCTATCCAGACGCACCTCTCTAACAGTCGGATGGCTAATGCCATCTCCTAATGTCACTAAGCTTTTCTCCCAGGGACATACACTGAGACACTCTGGTTGGTTAAGTGTAAAAGTTCTTGTTTTGAGTCCAGAAAAGCACAAAGGCTTTCAATGAACCACCTAATGTTCCTTACCATCCCTTGTAGTTAGGCATCCATCCAATGGAAGCTAATAGCTCTTTAACACTTTTGTGGATGTCACATTTTTAAGCATCACTTAAAGCTGAAAAGAACAAAAAGGAGGACCACCAGAAAGGAAAGCAGTATAATGCTGAAATGTTGAGAAGAGAAATGGCTCCCAGGAAGTTAGTTAAGGCTAGCAGGAAAACTGCAAAGCAGAGCTTCACTGATGCTCTCATGGAAAATATTTCTTTTCCTAAAGCCCTCAAGACAACTGGCTTTGTACTATTATAGAAACTATGTAGAGAAAGGTTAAAAGACTACAGCAACTCTGGAAATTATAGGAGCTTGTAAATACTGTTCAATGCAACAGCTGGAATGTGCTGACAGGTCTTCACTGAAGTTACTGCAGCAGGAGTGCAGAGATACTCCTCTTGACCTTCAAACATTTGGACAGGGTGTAGGCAGAGTTGATGTGCCAAGGAAGTCTTCATTACTGATTAGCCTTATCACCAAATATTTAGACTACTGGAGATGTAGAGTTTGTCAAGTTGTTTTATATTGTATTTAGTTTCTCTCATCTGCCATAAAAGAACAGTTAAGTTGTGGTGGATTGACCTTTGCCAGCAGCTGAATGACCACACTGTTGTGACTCGCCCACCCCAGTGGGATGGGGCAGGGGACAGGAAGAGAAAAAGGGAGAGCACTGGTGGCTGCAGATAAAGAGAGGTTAATAAAGGGTGCTGTGGCAGCCCTAAGGCTGCTGTTGGCAGTGCTGTTCTACCCACAGATCCTCACCACAGCCTCCACAGGCTGCTGTGCAGGAAGTTAACTATGTCTCAGCCAGACCCAGTACACGTGTGTAAACTATTTCCTTTCTTCCTTTTCAGGACCAGGACTTGCATTCATTGCTTACCCTAAAGCTGTTACCATGATGCCTCTTTCTCCTCTGTGGGCAGCTCTGTTCTTTATGATGCTCATATTCCTTGGATTAGATAGTCAGGTATGAAACAAATGCTGTTTAAGTATTTTGTCAGATCCCCTAGCATGTGTATGGCAGCATCCATGATGGAAATAGCATCTCATCTGATGAAAGAATGAACCCTAACTTAATCCCAGGCATAAAACCATCATTCAAGTTCCTTTTTTTTAAATCTTTTAAATCTTACATGATGCAGATTATTTTGTGATTTACCGTGATGCTTATTCAGCCTAATTCACTGAATCAGCTTTCATTATGAGCACAGCCATCAGCTTGAACTTAAGTATGGGTGATTAAAATTCACAGATCAGTAAATACCAGTGTGCCTTTTTTTCCCATTTTTAAAGCACTTTGTAATGAATTTTGAAACTCAGTATCAGTGATAGTGTAAGATTCTAGGGTGTATTTATACTTCAAGATACCGTAGCAAGGAATGTGTAGTTATATTCTGCAGCAAAGTGACAGCATAGAAGTTGTTCTTCCTACGTGACCATCAAAATTACGAAAGCTGTTTGATGAACAAGGTGGCAGTTTTAGCATGCAGCTCAGCTCTCAGCATGACTTGGTGCAGAAAGTTTATGCCTGTAGAATAAGTATATTCTTAAGTATATACCCTTCACAGCTTCTTTTGCATGACATTAAACTGAACGTTTTTGTAACTACTCTTCTTCCTGATCAAACAATTCTTTTACAAGTCTTTTAAAATAGGCATTTCCCGACTTCTACTGGGGGCTGCTGCAGTGATGCAGGCTTTACACTGCCCACCTCTGGCCATTCGCTTAGGTGCCTATTTTAGAAACCTTTTCCAGAGCCCTGAGGCAGAACTCAAGCCTCTTGCTTTCTGCCGAGTTTCCAAGTTAGTAAGAATGTTCCTCCCCTCCCTCACTAGCTGTACTTGGCTTGGGCACTTCATAGCTTTGTGGAGCTTCTCTCTTCTGTGAAATGGAGAGAACTTCTCCAAGCCCCCTGCAGCTCCTGTAGCAGTGTTTGAAGGTGCACAGCACTGCAGCTCGCTCCTGTGACACAGAGCTGCAGGGTGCTTAGAGTGCAGTTCTGCTGCTATCCAATGGATGGTTTGTACAGTATTTAAGTCCCATTCAAGACACATTTGAAAGATTTAATGTATGTAATCCCTCTGCTGCAGGGCAAATGTATTCTGGGATAATATTAGTGGAAGTTGAATTTGGTGGTGGACTGGAAATCTATAGCTTTGGTCTTTTTAATTCTGAAATGGTGTTCCTCTCAGTTTGAGCTTCTGCTTATAGAATATCCTCAGGGATCATTCAGTCTCTGTGATGAGAACATAGAAGGATATTTAAAGTGGTTTTGTAGCAAATCCAAGTCCCAGATGAGACTCATACTTCAGTTGTGCTTTCCTATCATTTGTTATAGTTCGTGTGTGTTGAAAGCCTGGTGACAGCTGTTGTAGATATGTACCCAAAAATCTTCCGAAGGGGATACCGGAGAGAACTGTTGATTCTTGGCCTTTCCATTGTGTCCTACTTCATCGGCCTAATAATGTTAACTGAGGTAAGGTGTGCTTTGTTGTACTGCTGCAGAGAAAAGGAAACAGGCTTCTGTTTATAATCATAACAGGTAAAATTCAAGAATGTTTGCAATATACACATTTCACTGTCAGGAATGTGACTGCAAATACTTGAAACACTGTTCTCAACTACTCTCAACGACTGTGGAACAGCTGAGATGTGGAATGCATCCTCGGTTCTTCAGCTGGGCTTAGGAAATATTTTAATCTAATTTACGTAGCCAAGGAAATTCCATCTGCTTTGCACCAACCAGCTCTATTGACTATGGTTTCTGCTTGCTTACTATGGGCAGACCTATTTGGATTAATAGATCGGTCAAGAAGGTGGAGTAGAGTGAAAATAGGGAACTAAGACATCTTTGATTTGTATGTCACCCTCCTTCTTCATGTGCAGTGATCTGGAGTTCAAAAGCATCTGTAGATGTGTACAGCTTGATGCGTTAACAAATGAAGTTGAAAAAAGGCAGGGAACTGGGAGAGCATTTTGGAATCAAGTCAGATGTTCACCCCAGCATTTACTACCTTAACACAAACATCTACTGCCAGTCAAAGGAATAATCTTAAGTGCTATGGAAGCAAAAATCTGTCACAGTAAGAAATCAGTGAGAAATTAATGTACTTTTTTCAGGAAGGAACCAACTTTAGTAGGAAGATTGCCAGGGAACCAACAGATGGACTGTGTAATTAAAGCCATATTTGCTATGAAATACTGCTACTGGTGCCAGCACAATAGCTTTATTCCTTTATCTGGTTTTGTCTTCTAGGGTGGGATGTACGTCTTTCAGTTATTTGACTCTTACGCAGCTAGTGGCATGTGCCTTCTCTTTGTTGCCATATTTGAATGTGTCTGCATAGGCTGGGTTTACGGTGAGTTGCTGAAAACTGCTGTGGTTTCAGGTTTTATGGAAGTTTTCTATTTGAATAAAAGCAATGTGTGAGCCTTGTACACTTATGGAATGGGGCTCTCCACATTCCCATGCCCTACCATAAGTCAGTAATGCCTTTTTTCCCCACTCTAAATAACAGAGATAGTGAAATAGATTTATTACTTTATTTTCCCCTTAATCCTTGTCAGGACTGACCTACACCTTCCTTCCTCAGGGCATGTTCCCTTCCACTGCTGACAGTCACAGGTATATTCAGGGGAGCTGGAGTTCCTGCCTCATTACTGCAGGGAGGGACATAGCAGTGTCCCTACCTCTGCTGCTTGTCTGTTAGCAAAGCCAAAAGCAAACCACCATGGATGTTCATGGTTATGTAGTCCAACAGTTTTTGCACTCACAAGACCATCAGTATGACCTTCAGTCCCAGCTACTGAGGGATTCACACACAAGCTTGTAGCATATAGGTACACTTTAACTGCCTTTGCTCAGGCTGTTAGTGCCCAGAAGCCATTTCTGTTGGCAGCTTGACCACTTCATTGCTCACAATGGTCAGATCCAAATGTGAGCAGCAATCTCTGTGGCAAGTATGGAGCAGATGACAGAGATGTAAGAGTCAGGGAAAGACACTGCCTCAGGCAAAGACAGAGCAGCCCTTGTTGTTCTTTATGTTTTGAATACTGACTGATGCAACCTCTTCCACGTCCATTCCACCTCTGCTTTTCATTTGTTTCCTGGGGTAGGCAGCAACCGCTTCTATGAAAACATTGAAGACATGATTGGATACAGACCACTGTCACTGATCAAGTGGTGCTGGATGGTTCTAACTCCTGGGATTTGTGCAGTAAGTACAGAGCATCCAAAGAACTTGGTTAAACACAAAGAGAATTTCTGTGTTTACTTCCAGACATTTGCTGCTGCTGCTAGTTCAGAAAAAACATCTCCTGATTCATAGCTTATGTCCTAGTTGAAAAACACCCCATAGGATCTGCTAAATGTGTGAGCTGTGAGAACTCTTAGTATACACAATAATAGGAAGAAACAGGGCCCTAAATGAACATTTGCCAGTACAATGGAGGCTTTTTTTCACTGCATCACTGCACCTCTGCTACACCCACATAACCCAAGCTTCTCCAGACTCATGATGGTTTCCTGGCTGCTCCAGCCTACTTCCTTCTCTCTCTTTGGGTAAGTAGACAATTTTTCAGACAGGACAGTTTCTTTCTTCTAGCAAAAGTAGTGGCCAAAAGCATGTCTGATATGTGTGAATGTCGTGGTTTAAACCCAGCCACGCAGCTCATTCACTCACTCAGCCCCCCTTTCTTGCCCTCCCCCTGCTCACGGGGGAATGGGGAGGAGAATCAAAAGAATGCAACTCCCACAGGTTGAGATAAGAACAGTTCAGTAACTAAGGTATAACACAGATCACTACTGCTACCAACAATAATAATAATGATCAAGGGAAGAGAATACAGCACCTCACCACCCATTGACAGATAACTCACTCCAACCTGCCCAGCTGAGCACCGGCTGATCCTTCCTCCAACCCCCAGAGCACTCGCCCTTCCGAGTAACTCCCAGTTACATCCTGGGCATGACGTGCTGTGGTATGGAATACCTCTTTGGTCAGTTTGGGTCAGGTGTCCTGTCCCTGCTTCCTCCCGGCCTACCCTCCTCCCTGGCAGAGCATGAGGCTCACAAAGTCCTTGGTCAGAGTAAACATCTGTATTATCAGCTCTGTTCCCAGGCTGAGTCAAAACACAGTGCTGCACCAGCTACTAAGAAGGAGAAAAATTGAGTGCTACTGCTGAACCCAGGACAGTGAAGAAGGGGAAGGAATTTGCCTTACCACAAGGTAGCAGTGCCGGTGCCAACTCTGGTGGTCTGCTGTGGCTACACAACAGGGTCAAAAGTACAAAAGGAGCATGGTCAGTTTGCACATACATTTGATCCACAAGTGCTTGAGGATTAGATGCTAAAACCTCCCAGCTGTCCAACACATGAATGGTAGCGGCTGCAAACCCACAGATGCTGGGGCACCTGTGGGGTTCCCTTGAGCTCTGCCAGTTCATTCGCAAACTTGCGTACCTTTCTGACTCATTTTCACCAACCCATAAATGAACTCAGTATCTCTTGCACTTGTAAACCCTTTTCACCACTTTGGACAAAGTCCACAGTAGCTTTTCTGTATTTCATAAACTTAAATGGTCCAATAAGACACCTGCCAGATTTAGGCAGCTGTATTTGAGCTTTTGTGAGGATGAAAGAGCTGGCCTGCAGAACTGCAAACACAGACAGCAGATTAGGGCAGCTCTGAAAATGCTGGCTTTCCTTTATCATTGTGACAGGTTGGAGAGAACACAGCTTGTGTTACTTAATCACAGCTGGTTCATGGGAGCAAAACTTAAAGCTTTTCTGCCCAGGTACTGTTTGCTATCAAAGCGCAGGTTTTATTGTCATTGAGAGGTAAATAGGATTTAAACTTTAAAGGTTGTTCGTTTCTGTGGAAGCTACTGAGACATGTTATTTCAGCTGTACATAAAAGCAGACACTGCTGGTTGTTTTGTTTCTCTGACTAAAAAGCTTACCTCTTCTTGCCATCTTTAGGGAGACTGGCCTTGCCTAAACAATCAATCATTTTCTTGTTCCACAGCAGTGTTTTGTCAAATGCCACTAATACATTTCTCTGCTTATTTCAGGGAATCTTCATCTTTTTTCTGGTGAAATACAAGCCTCTGAAATACAACAATGTCTATATATACCCTGACTGGGGCTACGGCATAGGGTGGATGATGGCACTCTCTTCCATGATCTGTATCCCCCTGTGGATCTGCATTAAGCTGTGGAAGACAGAAGGCACTTTCATAGAGGTAAGATACATTTTCAGATTGATAATACCAAAGGAAGAAATGGGAATGGAGTGTGAATTTTCTCTGTTTTTCTTCTGAATGTACAATCTGTGGCAAACTAAACAATACTATGGCTTTAAGGAGCTCAGTTCCTGCTCAGTTTGTAGCTTAAAATGTCTGTAACATCAGCTTAATCCCTCAAGAAGGTTATACCAGCCATTCATTCTGGTCAGCTGTCTTCTTTCATGGCTTCGGTAACTAATGTTTGTGCTGGCAGGATTTTCCTCCAGGAGCTGGGTTGCAGACCTCACATATGTCTTGTATACAGTTTTCCTGATTACAGTTGTCTAAGTGAGAAATACAGGCAGAAAGAAATATTCAGTGCTATTTACTAACATTTGGTGTCGGGTTAGCTCAGGTCCAGGCTGAGGTTAAGATTATTAAATATATGACTTTTTCTGCAAAGAAGGACAGCAAAGATGACTATCTATAATGGAAGAAACAAGAATATAAACCTTATTCACCCATTTGGGATTTCTCATATTGCAGAAAAGCCTAGTTCTGTCATCTGGAGCCCCTTACATACTAGTCAGTGGAAGGAGGTAACCCTGTATTGCCTCCTCCTATCTCAACACATGTATGGAAAGGCCTTTACTGAGCCCCTTTTGTGCTTTCTTGGTCTTTCTGATATTCTCATGGATCATGCCAACAGGATGAACAAGGCTGTAGGAAGTTCTGGGTCTGGGGTGCCTGGGGCTCCTTAATTTACCTAGCACTTTGGAAACATCTGTCTCAGTGTGTACCCACACTGTCAAGATTATCCTCCATTCAGGGCCAAAGGTATCTAAATGTATCTGAGTACCTCTCGTTGCAATAGGTACTGCATTCCTGAATGGAAAAGGCATTGAACATGGCAGTCCATGTTGAAATGACACCATTAAGCCGATTAAATATGGCCTGGAGAGTATCTAGGAAACCTTTGCTGTGGGTATATAACCACAAAGTTAACTGTCTGCACTATAATTGTCTTAGCATGTCAAAAAGGGAGTTTTGCACAAATCTCAACATCATTTCCTTAATGCATCAACCTTTACCTGTCTCTGCAGGTAAACAGACTTTGTTTGAAGTCCATTTAGTCTGAATCACCGCAGACAGGTTGTTCTTTTCCATACCTGAACACGGGAGGGGATATTAGTCACAATTGCAAACTTCTCAGTAAGCCAACTTCCTGCAGCACCTTTGCTCCCTGAGCTGAGAGCAGCAGCGTTGCTACAACAAAGCTCTCAGATGAACACACATCTTTTTGTTCTTTCCCGTAGCTGGATACACTTCAGTGGTCTCTTCTTTATTTCTTCAGTGTATATCCTTTGACTATACCATGAGAAACATAATGCGCCCACAGGTCAGGCCTTACTTCAGAGCATGGAGCTGAGCTTCTTTATGGCAGGGGATGTCACTCTGAATCAGCATGAAAATTCACTTGACTTTGTCTTCACCTTCATTCTCTAGCATTCGGTCTGCTGTGATCATTAAAGAATTGGGGGGCATGCAGCTTTCTGGATGTACCTGGAACAGGGAAATGAGAAGTGGAAATACAAGAGAAAGGGGGTTATAGTCAGTCTGTTTAAGAAATGTCTGTCTTGTCATCAAGGCAAAAATAATAGTTCCCATCTTCTCCAATTTTCTAGAAATTCAGGAAGCTGATTACACCCAGCTCAGATCTGAAAATGCGAGGGAAGCTTGGAGGAGGAGCCTACATTGCAGCAATAAACGATTGCGATGCCAAACTGAAAGGAGATGGTGCCATTTCAACCATTACAGAAAAGGAGACACATTTCTGAAAGAACTCTCTTTTTTTGAGGTTTTTGTTTGGGTTTTTTTGTTGTTTGTTTTTTTTTTTTTTTTTTCTTTTGTATAAATAAATGGATAAATAAATTCACTTAATTCTAGAGGCTGGCTTGTTTTGCACAGAATTTTATTAACCAGTTAATTATAAAGCGAAAACTGTATACTTGTTTAAAAATGATTTTTTTAAATGACTATATAAGTAATGATGATGTAAAAGAAAAAGAAATAGTTCTCAGTATGTTAGTGATGACTTCTTGTAATATGGTGATTGCAGTTAATGTTTTTTTGGCAGCTAGAGGGACTGTATCATGTGCTGTACAACTTTTTTCCGTTGATTTCTGGCAGGTGTAATATTGTATAGATCTGTGCATTCTAACCTTTGAGCGTTCCAGACCATTTCAGCTGTTTATGTGTGTATATAAAGTGGACAGGACGTCCTTGGGCTTATACTGGAACAAACCATGAGGGGGTGCAGGATGACTTGTAGCTGGTGTTGATATTGCTGTCTGGAGGCAGGCTGCACCCATGGGAGTCAGAGGGAGCCTCTCCAGTGCAGGGGTGTCAGGCTGTGTGGGTTCAGCTGCTGTTCCCTGGACTGGGAAGGCACATTTGCAACTACCACAGCTCTGCTTCCAAGGTGAGCGTTGGGGAGGCGATAGGAAGCAACAGCTCAGCTGCTCTTCCCGCCTTCCCTCCGCCCTCCAGGTGCTTCAGCAGGTCTAAAATTGTGCTGGACTGGGCACACTTCCGAGTCACTGTTATTTCTGGAGATTGGATAGAGAATTTCTTAGGAGATAGGAATTTTGCTGCTCTTGTAAATCTCTGGGATGATGTGCACTGCTCCAGGAGACCTCTGAAACTTTGCATTTGCCTTTGTGTTTGGGTACCAGGACTTCATTTTGGCTGACACTGCCCATCCCCTGAAGTGAAATGTGTCTGTCTATGCTTGTACAAGAGGAGGTGTATGTGGAGATGTGCTGAGGGGAAAAAAAAAGAGCAGGTTTAGAGCCTTTGTGTCTCTTTATCTGTAATTTGCCAGTCTGTCTGCCTGGACATCTGCTCATTCCCCTCAAATGAAACCAAGAGAGCTGTAATGGCAGTGTGCAGCTTTTCTCATCTTTTTTCATCTCCAAGGTACTTTCTAGATCCTCTCAGATTAGGCACTGATTATTCTACCCCACATGGTATTGAGGCTTGCACCGGGTCAGGATAGGAGCTTAATTGGTGGAAGGCTGCTGAAATCTGGTCCTTCATCTCTACAAGGATTCCAGGGGGTAATTTATCTATGGTGCAGATGAAGGAATGCAGACAGGGATGTTGTGACCTCTGTTTCGCAGAGGGAGCAGTATTGGGTTTGTGGTATCAGGTCTTTTTATTCTATCAATTGTATGAACTGGCTTCCTCTGATTTAAAAGAGATGTTGTATGTGAATGTAGCTGATGGATGGTGGTCACCATGAGGTATGCACATGCTAGTCCCAGTGTCAAAAACTCCATCTCTTGGGTTGGTTATTTTTCCCTGCCTATCCTCCAAACACTATTATTTGTTCTGGACAACCTCTTTTCCTTGTGTTTTATTTACTGGTTGTGTGAGAACCTGTGGAGGAGCACTGTGCTACCCTGCACAGTACCTGCTGGGGAGAGAAAAGCAATAGCCTAACTCAGAAGAAATGACATGCAGCGTGCTGTCTTCTCTGCAATTCCAAACCAGCAAAGCTCAGATACCATCATCTGGAATTATTAGGAAGAGAAGTGGCTGCTGGCCACTGGCAGAGGAAACTGCTTCACAACAAGTCACTAAGGATGTCCCAGGATTGCCCAGAACTGTACATGTGGCCAGCACTCCTTCAAGATTCTGTCTTAAAAAAGTGTTTTGATAGTATCACTTTGTCTCAAATCACATCATTGAAACTCACTGATCTATCTAATTTTATTTTATGTTCTCTGTATTTGTTGTGTGCTAAGGTGGAAGTCTCAGACTGAACTTCTCTACCAGGATTCAACTTGAAATGTTTTAAGTCCTGCTCACCTTGGCTTGCTCCATCCTTGCATGTTTCGGAAGGGACACTTTGAAGGAGCCTGCCCTTGTGAAGGTACCGAGCTGTCACCTGGGACTGCTGGCCTCCCTCAGAGGGAGCTTTCAGCTGGGGATCCACCACTGGGGTTACCACAGTCCCACTGGAAAATGGGACTGCTGGAAGAGAAATGTTCCCAGAATTGAAACCACAGATTGAGTTTTTATACAACGAAGCAACTGAAAGCTACATGTTGACATTGACTCAATGCCTGCGCCAAGACCTAGAAATTAACAGTTTTGGAAGCCCTAAGAAGTTGTAAACTTTTCTGACCCAGTGTCCCCTTCTGGTCTCTGTCTCCACTCATCTGTGTTGCAGTACTGAGGACCCAAAGCCACCTGTGGACCTTGGGATGGGTTATGTTCTCTGCCAGAGGAAATGTCAACGTGTTTTCTTACCAGTGAAGGCTGTGTGGATGTAGATGCGCTGTCAGGTTACACTGGGCCTTGATCTCAGTGGAGTTACCCTCAGTTGCTGGGACTCACGTCATGACTGTGTGCAGTGCAGTGTGCCTGGAGGTGGAACCCACGCCGCTCCTGGCCATCCATCAGGCACAAAATCAAAGTCCCAGACGGGTCAACATTGCCCTTTGACTCCACACACATTGCAGGGACTCGTGCATGTCAGCTTATCAGTGTACTGTGAACTGCTGTGCTCATCCAAGGATCTCCCCAGGAACTATGTGCTATGTATGGAACATGTTTCCTCTTCTGCTGCTACGAACCGTCTCACCTGTAGCTTTATACACATACATATGGTTTGGCATAGTCTAAAGTATTACACAGTATTACTAATGTGCTGTGCTTGTAAATGTGTCCATTTAATCTCTATCTGCCTTGTCTAACACTTGACTGATTTTCAAAATCTTATTTTTCTTTTGTGGGGAGGGGTGGGAGGGGGCATTTCCTGACAGCATCGGTGGCTCACTGGGGGAGGGGGGGGTTGGGGAACAATATGAAAGGGAAAATGCAAACCCCAACTATATTGTGATTTTTTTTATGCCGTTAGAAGCAGCATTGCCCTTTTCTGGATTATCTGCAGTATTATTACAAATAGTACAATAAAAATGAACAACCACTAAGGTTTATGTAACGTTTTACATCAAGAGAGATTCTGTTTTGAAGGGCACAAGATTTCATCTACTTACTTATTTTCAAAGATTAAAGGAAATGGGCAAACCCCAGTCTGTGTATTTTAGTTTATGTATTTCACGTGACCCTCGTCTAACAGATTAAATACTCACGAGCACCCTGTTAGGGCAGACATATGGCTTTAAATGGGGAACTTAGAAACAAGAGAAGATTCATCAACTTCTTTGAGCTTGTCCAGTAAATCTGGGGCTGAAACAAATGAGTTTCCCGATCTCACAACTTCATGGCACTGTTAGCTAATATAAATCCATGTTTCCATGGAAGAGTCAGCCCTGCCACCCCCTCCTCCCCACACCTGGCTGTGCTGTGCTGACTGGGAACAGTTGCACACCTCCTTCCTTACATGCTTTAGTTTTTAAAGGATCAGTTCCTTCATCTGTTAATCTCTGCTCTCTGAGAAACATCTTCCCAGTGATTGTTTCTGATGCCACTAACACATGCTGGAAGCCTCAACCAGGCCCGTTTCTCACAAGATGCTACTGTCAGCTGATGGAGAGGGTCCTTCTCTATTGTGATGAGGTCCATGGCTTTTAAAACAACAGTCCTTAGTCTTCACTGAGGTATCCCAGTTAAACAAGAGAAGCTAAGGATAGCCAAAAGTTCCTTGCTATAAATGGCTAGTGACAAAATATCAGGGTATGCTTTCTATTTCTATCAGCTTGCTGTTCATATAGTCCATCAGCCAACTCCACTACCCACTCCTGGCACTTACTACAGCACTATAGAAGAGGCAGAGCAGCTTCTCTTTAATGTTATAGTAAAACATCTCAAAAGGAACATCAAGAATTCTGGCTGATCTCTTTTTACTTAAATTAAAACACCCGCTTATTTATCATAGTATACACAGATGAATCATTCCTCTCCTCTTCCCAAAGGGCTAAAGACTGCCTGCAGTTAAGGGATGCCATGCTCAGAAGGGCAAACTGCAGCTACTCAGGCTGACACCTCCAGGGCCAAGTTGGGTGCAGGCAGTGCTGTGTTCAGCTGTGCTCTGATCAGTGCTGATCAGCAGCCCCAGCACCCATACACAACACGTGAGAGGTGGAATTGTCCATGAGGTGACAAAGAGGAGGCCACGGAGCTGCTGTGAGGGCTGGAGCAGCTCTGCTCTGGAGCCAGGCTGAGAGAGCTGGGCTGGGGCAGCCTGGACAAGAGAAGG
>JBCJKH010060372.1:0-22172 GCA_039877255.1 Loriculus beryllinus | reverse complement strand
AGCAAGGCAGCATCAAAGGATTTCAGCAGATCACTGGGGATTATGGTGAAATTCATCCTCTGAGTGGAAGATGTAAGAAGGACTTTACATAAGGAAGACACAATTGTTTCAGCAGGAGGCTAAAGACACATATTTAAAAATATTAAAAAAACCCACATATTTAAAAGACCCCTGTCCTGTGCTTGGCCAGCTGTCTCTGCTTCCTTCTGCCCACCCTCTTTCTAAAAGTGAGCAATTTCAGTATGAAATCCTGCTGCAGCCTGAGTACAAAGGCTTCCCTTGTCTCTGTTCATCAGGATAAGTTTGCTGCTTCCTTTCACTTCCTTGCACACGCGTGATATGGGCACCATCTGGCCCAGAAATGGCCAAGGACAGCCAAGCCTCCAAAAATATCTTTAGAGAATGCCCTGCTCCATGTTTCGTCTGTAACTACAACAAGGATTTTATAGTTGTCTCTGATATATCCAGACAAATATTTAGAACTCAAGTTTTCAAAATATTTGAATAATGGAGGGAAGTATTGCAACAGGAAGACAGGCCTAGTCACTGCTATGTTTGAATTATCTAAGACATCATAATGATGTCTTACTCTGCAAGAATCCTCTTAAATAGGAAGTCAGCATAATCAGATCATGCTCTGTAAATAAAGTTATTGACAAAAAGATCTGACTTCCGATGGCTTAACCACATTTCCACTGAATTTAGAGGTAAGACCTCCATTGCTATACCTAAATATCTATTAGCTCAGTCCATGTGTATAAAAAAGGCTCATATCCCACTTGATGATCCATTGTGGGATCTATTATTGATCATTTCTTAGATTAAAATATGAAAAAGACAGAGCATTTCGTGTTAGATTGAATGCTACAACTATCCAATTCTTGTTCTCATACTAAAGTTAACGTTAAAAAGGATCTGCTCACTTTTTGATTCTCTTTTGACCTCTAGGTTTGACTATCACTGGGCCAGAAAATAAGCTTGGATGATGTTTTGTTCTGAGCTTTTACAAGACAGACAAAGATAAACTGATGAGGAGTTTGCATACACTAACCCAGTGTCTGGGTAACTGCAAACTGTCCCATGCTTGCAGGGGTGTAGGTAGGCGGGCATATACTACTCAGTGAGTCTAATTCAGGCTCTGTATAAATTTGTTATTCTCTGACCAAATCTGTCCATAGGGAAGCCAGTAGTTTTCTAACTATCTGCAGTAAAATATGAGGAATTACAGCTCTAGAGCTGCTTCCATCTCTGGTAAAAAACTGCAGAGAGAGTGACCTAATGTCTGATGTCCTGAGGTTTCGCCTGCAGATGTTTAAAACAGAGTCCCTCAGCTTTCCTCTTCCTTTTCTTGTCCTTCAGCTGGTGATGTCAGCCCAGAGATGTCAGCCCAGCTGGACTTTTATATCCAAACCAGGTTTTCAGTGCATATTCCCCTCTGGCTCTCTGCACTAGTAGGGCTCTTCTACCATCCACAAAAAGACTTAAGACATTACTTTGTTCATTATATGCCCAGAACAACTTCTGCACAAAGAGATGTTATAAACAGTTTTTATAGTCCTCAGGTGGAAATTCAATATTTGCAACACTTAGTAGCAGAGATTTCTGTCTCTCCTTTGTTGAGTCTTTTTCTGTCTAACATCCAGCATAAGTTCACCCTAAACTGGATGATTTTGCACATCTGAAAATCCCACAGGCTTAAAGTAGCCAGGTATTACATGTAGCACCCTAAAAAAGAAAACATAACCATCTTCAAATGAACAGCATGATAATAGGCTTTTTGCTCCAGTGTTTATTGTACTCTCCTCAGAGACCCCAGCAGTGTCTGGAAAATCAACAGATACAGGCAGGGGAAAAAATGAATTACAGAGACAAGGGATCCTGCACAGATCATCAGTCTTTCGCTTGCATGAATTACAAGAGATGCCAATTCAAGCACTTCTGCTGACCTCTGCTAAAATAATTCTTCAGGGTAATAAGGGCTCTTTTTCAAACAACCTGTCTTTTAGACCATTTCAGCTTCTGACTTCAAAATTACCACTTAAATGCTATTCCAAAACCCACTGTCACATGTATCTGGTGGGACCTGGAGGTCAGCTCTAAATGTCCCTACCACACAACATCCTTTGGGAGACATTTGTTTCCTCACTCCAGCTCCTCTTATTTGCACACAAGGAGGAGAATCAAGTCATATACCTGTGAAGGTGGTCCTTATCCTGTCCTCCTTTGCTCTACTCTTCCTCCTGCTCCCTTGCATTCTCTTTTTTTCTCGTTCTTTTGAATCCCTGGCACATACGGTAGGACTTGGAAGACCAAGATGGGGACTGTTTCTACTGAGAGAGAAAAAAGAAGGCAGGCAAAGGGGCCAAAAGGCTCGACAGGATGCCTGGCTTCAGTCACCAGCTTCAGATGTGACTCTGGACACTCCTCCTGGTTTCCCTCTTGTGCTCTTTCCAAGGCACCCACCACAGTGGTACCTGAGAGCTTCACAGAGCATGGTCCTACCCCAGTGGTGGATGTGCTACCTGCTAGCCTTACTCTGCTGGACTGCCTGGCCAGATGAAAGAGTGGGCCAAGTGGCTTCTGTACTGTGGTTAGCCAAAATCCAGGATGTTAACTTAATTGTTTGCTATGGATACTCATTTCAGGATGTGATTCTATATTTGTACAGCCCTAACCAGATGCTTTTCAGATACAGTTCTAGTTAGGAATTTTGCTAGTATTCCATGGTTGTGTCTTTCAGTTCCCAACGCTGCACATTTTCCACACATTTACACTGAATTAATTTGATCTCCTGTGCAAAAATAACTCTTTGCAGTACTTGATTCCTGGCAGTTTGTTATGCCAGCACTGTCAGACTGCCAGATGCAACCTGAAGGTATCTGTGTAGGGCATGCAGGGCTCTCAGGTCCTATGTTTTCTTTTGTGGGCAGCTCCAACCTTCATGTAGCCAGAGATAAGTGACTTAGCTAAAAATGAATGGGGCAGCTGGCTAAATGCTCAACAAAACAAAATGATCAAAGGGACAGTGCCAGATGTTTTCCATCAGCTCTACATATGGAGGTACCAGGGAGAGAGCAGCAGGAGCACCACACTAAAAAGAAACCAGAGAACCCAACTCTAGTTTCAACCATAACATGAGGAACTGGCTATAAATACTACATTCCTCAGTGAGACTCCCAGAGGATAGTCTGTAGGTATTTCTAAAACCTACAGGAAAAGCGTGTCTACTATTGTCTGACTTATTTATATTCATCCTCCTGGTAAATATTTTATTAAGAGTTATCATTCTTAGCATCTAAAAAAATATACTTTAAAAATCATAGTTTAGAAATCTACCAGAAACGATAAAAAGTTCTCTTTTTTCTACAAAATGTATTTATTGCTCAATCTCTGCCAAGACAGTCTTTCCCTAGACTACTGTTTTGTGGGGTTTTCTTTTACCAGTGTTAGTACATTTTAAAATTTTAATTTCATATGTTTTGAGTCCAAGTTACTGCAAGAGGCCTAATCCATGTCAAGATTTACTGTAGAAAAGCCAGATTTTTATTTTTGTCTTCTGAGGAAGTTTATGGTAGAGTGAGATAAACATCCAAGATAGTTAAGGTTGTTTATCTTGCATCACTTAGAAGACATTCTTGACATCACTTGTATACAGCCGAGCAGGGAAGCTACTCAATCAGTGCTGACAGAAATTAAACCCAGATCACCCAGCCTCAGGGCATACAGACCTTATTTCAGTGTGATAAAATCTGCTTCTGTTAGGATAAACCTGAAATGCTCATACAGCTCCTTTTGTCACAAGCCAAAGTTTGGTGCATAAAGGCCCCTCCTCCAGTTGCATTCCTTCCATGCATACAGTCATTATTTCAGGGCACTACCTCACCCTGACGTATATCTGTGATGTCTTAGGACATGCAAGGGAGAATGAATATTGCAAAAGAATCTCTGCCATGGCTTAAAACACGTTACTTGTTCAGTGTAATAACTTTGCTATTGGCCCCAAATTTGCAAATCTTACTCTCGGAAAGCAGGGATCCTGAAGGCTACCAGAAGGTAACTCAAGGCAACACAGAATCTTCAGAAATTTTCTTTTCTTTTTTTAACTCTGTTGTACATCTACTCTAGTTAAGTCTGCTTGAATATCACCCTTGACACTAGGAACTGGGAGACATGCTGAACATAAAGAGATTGGAAAGACATGTTCATGAAACAGCTGGAAGTGCCAGACATGCTGCTGTCTAGGGGAGAAGCTGAGAAAGAGTCTTGGCTGCATTGTTCAGTGGTTCTGAAATCCACTTTTGTCCTTTACCTATGTAGAAAGCTCCCAGGGTTGGTAACATATATACTTCTCTTTGCATGCCTATTAACTATGAATATGTTTATTCCATGTATAAAAAGCTTGATGTGCCCTTTAAAAGCTGCCCTAAACCATTTTGCAGGAACAGAGCCTGTTAAACGTGCTTTTTATTTCCTCTGATTCTTATCTCATGCACATGTAAGCCTAAACAACTCATCACAGTGGAAATATCTGTGATTTGCACTGCAGTATAAGTTCTTTCTTAGTAAATTTGTTAGTAATAAGCTGAGCAACTCACCAGCTCTCATACTTGAGTTAAAGAATCTTGAGCATGACTCACTTAGGAATGCTTTGTACTCCCCGAATTGCATAATTACCTTAGAGAGCTCACTGGCCATTTGGCATAGAGGTCATGCCTGTTTCCTCCGAGCACAGGAATAACTCTTAGCTTCTCCTAGCAGGATAAAAAGGAGCTGCAAGGAAGACATATGGCCATGGCCCCACTTTTCCTCTGTATAATCCAGGAGCAGTATTTGTGCATGACTACAAAGTCCTTCATTCCTTGAAGTGAGGAGAGGAACGTTGATCATTCTGTAACCTAAATCAGCACTTTCACCATTGCTCTGAGACAGTGTCTGTATTGAAAGGCTGATATTCTGTTTGGTACTGGCACTTGTGACACCTTAGGTGTAATAAACAGGATTAAAAAAAGTGTAATGCCACAAGCACAGGTATCTTTCCCACTATACGCTCTCTCTATGCATATATATTATATGCCATAGAGTTTGAGTGACAAGCAAAGAAAACAGAAATCTCCCCAACAGCTTGCTCTCAAAAAATAGTAAGTAAAATGGTATGGATAATATAAAAGTTATCAACAATTGCAATAATACAAAGCAGATGTCAAGTGAAGTCAAGGGACCTGAATGTCCCATGAGAAAACTGGAAAATGAACTTGCTAATTGCATTAATGAAGCATCCCTGATGCTCTTTTGTTGTGGAGACCAGCTGGAATTATCTGACAGTAAATTTGGAAACCAGAATTCTGCTTTGCAGATTGGTGACAGCATCACTATGTAGTCAAACTTTCATTCCAGTTTCCCCTTTATTACGCATATGAATTTACTCTCCTTCATTGCACACTGATGCATCTTCCATTTGGAGCAGCTAAAACAAATCTTCTCCTGTCCTGATGTGCCGTAAAGCCCATCCCCTAACATATGTTACATGTAACATACTGTGTCCCCACTGGGCTTATGGATGAAAATCTTGTGGATCCTATACTTCATGCTGATACTAATGCTGCTGGTTTGTTTTAGACGTGCACACAGGATGTCTGCATCACTGGCCCTTCAAGAGTTGTAGATGGATGTGAACCCAAGTGGTCTGATGCACCTAAATTTCTTTATTAGTGTAACTTCAGTGTCCATGGGCATCTCAATCTGTGTTCTTGGACTGGCAAGGGTATTCAAGATTACTCATTTGTCTAGATGTTCATGATGGCTACTTAAATCTTTCCTTCTTTTTTTATCAGTGTCTTTTTAAATAGTGGGAAGCAGAGCTGAAGCAGCATTAGCTTCCCCTTTCTGTGAGAAACCTCTGCTTAGAAGGTTCCCAAAGTGAAAGTCTTTGCATGAGAAAACAACTGGGAGATACTCACATTCAAGCATGGTTCTGGATGAGTGGAGCTGTTCTTCTGATAAAAAGGGAGCATCACTATAAAGCAAATGAAATGTTTTGGGGAGAGGAAGGAAAATGAAGTATCTTGATTTCTAATCTGAGACAGAACTGGTCAGTAGTTCATCAAATTGAAGGCTAATACCCAAGACTGATTCTATTCTCAAAGATATATGTCTGAAGAATGGACTTTATTACAGCTGCATCTAACTGAACCCAACAGACTTCAGAGGAAAGTCAGGCTCTGGGTTCCCATTGCTTTTGGTATCAAACAAAAAATAGGTAACACCGCTGTTCTTTGCATGCTTTTTTGAATAATTTTCCTGGAGAGCCAAGGAGTTAGCATGCCATACTGCAGGTGACTGCCCTAGGGATCAAGGAACACCAAAGTCTATATTAAAGCTTCTTGCATTAGTATGGCGGCAGAGGAAACTATACAGAAAATGCAGTCCAGGAAAGAGTTCTTAGAAGATGAAGTAGGGATTAAGCCAGAGCCTATTTTACCATTTGCTAAAACGCTCAGTGCATTTGCCTTCATGGATTCTGCATTCCAGAGGACTGCATGCTGAGTTAATAAAATCCCCCTCTTGAACAGGCTGTAGAAACTCAGATGGTCACTGACTGCCCATATGGCACAATTTGGCTATTGCTATTAGACAGCTGCAGGAAGCTGAGGACAAGAAAGGGAAGACAGCACCAAAATCTTATGGACACATAGACGTATAGAGAGACACATGTCCTTGCCTCATGGCAGGAGCTTCCAAAATATGTTCCTCATCAAAATGCGAGCATCCTCTTTTCTTTTTTTTTTTCTCTCAGGAACTGCAATTTGAACTTCTGCTTTTCTTAAGTGATAAATGTGTGATTTAAACCCTCATAGACCTGTGCTTAAGCAGGAGCATTTTAAGACAATTAGCACACCTACAAGAAAAATAGCAAAACACCACATTTCCGTTACTCACAGACTTATAAGGAGATTGAGTTTAGCATTCTTCCTTGGGGAAGAAATGACATGCTCCCCAGTAACCCAATGCCAAACCACTCTCTGTTT
Source organism: Loriculus beryllinus (assembly GCA_039877255.1). Classification (NCBI taxonomy): domain Eukaryota; kingdom Metazoa; phylum Chordata; class Aves; order Psittaciformes; family Psittacidae; genus Loriculus; species Loriculus beryllinus. The sequence continues at coordinate 15,147 of JBCJKH010060372.1, read as the reverse complement.
TGAGTAGCAAATGCCATTCTTACTGCTCCTAAAAGCCCAGACTGTGTTTCTTTTCTTAACATGAAACTGTGTATTTTTGTACTGCTTTCAAACAACAGTTTACCAGAACAAAGGAGTTATCTTTATGAGACAGCCAGGGAAATACACAAAGAACAGGAAGATGCAGCTAACCTAAATAATGACACTGAAAACAAAATAGTTATTGGGCTATAAATAAACATTTTGAAGTAAATATCATTATTTATATTACGAGAAGGCACAGATTTAATTCCTGGGGATAATGTCATCTACTCTTTTCTCAGACTTAAGTTCTCATTTCTCTGTCAAGTCACAGAGTAACATTTCCTACTTTCTTCAACTTTTTAAAGTATGAACTTTCATACCACTTCTTTTGGAGAAAATCACAAAAACCAGACACGTACGTTTAGGAGAAAGGTCAGATTTTCTAAAACAATAAAATTGCCCAAACTGCTATTTTTGAACTGTGCAAATGCTTGCATTCTTACAGGGCAGGGAAGTAAACATACACATGGCTACATTAATTAAGACAATACTTAAGTTTCCTGTAGCACAAAGGAATTAACAGTGCAATTTCCCATTGTGTGTATATGGGTGAGCAAAGCAGCAACTGGAGTATCAGAAAAAAGGCAAAGGCTGGTCCCCTGGTGGGTGAATAGGGAAGGAATTAAATAATCCTCTAAACTACATCCAGAATCAACTCTCTGAGTGCCAGACTCAGCCATTCCAGCCATCTCACTTTTGGTAATACAGTCCTAAATGGCCTGAGCAGAAGTCTGATTCATGTGCTATTTTTTTTTTCCTGGGGATTGTCTTGTTGAGTATCTTGGGCAGGAAACTAGTCTGAGCTGTTGATTTACAAGATTTAAAATAAGCATTCATGTTTCTCCCTCCCAGTCCTGACCAGCAGCCCTGAGCTGGATCACTTTCCCGGTTGAAGAAAGAAAAGTGAGAGAACAAAGTGCTCATGAAGTGGCCAAGTGATAGGGAAGCACTCTCTGGCTGGCATACAGCCCGCAAAACCCACCACTGACCCCGGCTGAATGTCAGGACATCGTACCGGTCCCCGTCCCTCAGGTTTTACCTGCTGGTGGGCGAATGGCTGGGGGGGATGTCCTGCACAAAGCTCTGCTCCATGCCCGGGATCCTGGCCGGGCTGTGGGGATGGTAAGCTGTTAGGACCACGCTGCCCGAGTCCTTCATCTCCATGATCATAGGCACATGACGGCCCCGTTGCTGGTGACAAAGGCGACCAGAGGGTGCTGACAAGCCCCAGTGGGAGGCTGAGCAGTCCTGTCACAAGCACGAGTGCATGGCCTGGCTCCGTAGCAGCCTCTCACCACCGTTTGCTGTCAGGAGAGCTGTGTAACTGAGACACGGCTCCTCTCCCTGTCAGCAAAGCTGAATTAGCATATATTCAAAAACACCGCCCACAAAAGAACCAACGGGAAAGTTTCTGTTTTCCTAGGAAACTAGAAACCTGAGATAATCCTGCATGGCGCTGGACAACCCCTGGGAAAACCTTAAGAGTGAATTTCTTAACATTGCTGCTCCTGAAATAAGTTCAACAAAGTGAAACCATTTGCTGGTTAAACAGCAGGACAAGTGTAGAGCGCTACTCAAACACAAAAGGTGCTTTGGCAGAGCAGGGAGTGACTTTAAGGTGCTTACACGAGAGATTCAGAAACCAAGCGGGTTCTGCTCTGTTTAAATTACCAAGGAACAGGAACATTTGATTTCTTACATGCAGGATAATTCCTGTGGCAGGGAGCTGCATTTGTTTCTCCTGGAAACAAATTAAGCTTTCATTTCGCTTTACTGTGTACATAATTAGAAAGGCACTGGGAAATGAACGTATTATTGGTACATCATATAAAATACGTTCATCTGGAGCAACCATGTAAATAAACACACCTCGAGGCGCTTGAGATTTTTTCACGCGTGCACTTGGTCTTTGCTAATTAAATGCTTTTCACTCTAAAGGAAACCAGCAATCAAAAATAACAGGGTCCAGTTCTGAAGTAACATCCAGAGAAAACTGCAGACAAAGTGAGAAAACTCACACATCCATTTATTTTGCTCTCCTACGTTTTCAGTGTTTTGGTGTTTTGTTTTTTGTTTTGTTTTGTTTGTTTTTTTTTTTTTTTTTTGTTTTCTTTTTTTTTTTTTAAAATAGCATTTTGATAAATGCTTATTCCTGAAAGCTGTTGTCCTGCCTGTGAAATCATGGAAAGGATGTCCCTGTGTGCACCTTTGACACAGCTGCTGGCAGTGTCCCCACCTCAGGTGCTGTGCAAAATGCTGATCAGGCTCATCTTTCACATCCTCATTGAGTGAAGGTGCTCTCCCTATTGCTTCCATAGGGCTGCCTAAATTACATTGCTGATCTGTCTAGCTGGTGAAGTATCTCAGGTTTTGAAGGGTACAAAAATGATTCATCTCATCTCCAGCTTCCCCTGAACTTGGTATCCTGCCTGAAGGGACATGACAGCTTCAGTCAAATATGTTGCTGCTATTCATGTTAGGCAGTGCCCAAGTTAATTTTAAATTACCAGCATAGGATGCTGATAACAGTACACTTGGCAGTGCTTCTTGTCAGACACACCCAGGAAGCATAATATTTGAATTTGCAGAGCCTCTAGCCTTGCTCTTGCTACACTGCTAACATAACCTGGCTTAAATAATTTAAAGCCAGGTTCTCTAGTCTAAAATCATGGTGGCTTCCATGGCAGCATAGAGGCCCTCTGGAAGCTACCATACAGCCACGTACCTATGTTAGAAAATAAGGAGGAGGCTCTAGGCTAACTCTGGAAGCATTGCCTACTGCCCACAGCATCAGCAATATATGCTACTGTGCTGCCATTGAGGGCCAGGCTGAATGCAATAACCAGTGAAGACCTCACTGTGCTCTGAGATTGCTGGGGTATTCAGGAAAGGAATAGGGTCCGAAAAATTAGGATACATGTCATCATGTATCTCACATCCCAACTCTGTGGAGCCCTGAATGAAACCAACTTGATGCCTGGCTGCAGGATGGCCAGGGGTGCTGCCCTTCCTACCAGGCTTTACTTCCCCTCCTGGACCAGAAGGTGGGTACCCAATTCTCTGATGAGAGGAAGTAAATTATAGATATAAATTTATGTTTGCCACAAGTGCAAATAGATGTTTTGAAAATTACTCAGCCAAAATGCATGTATCAAACTGAGAGCGAAAAATGAGAAACATATGTTATAAAATATAAGCTGACATTCTTTAAGGGCATTCTCCATAACTTGCTCCAAGAAACTAAATACCTGATGAAAAACCTGAAGAAGTGGAAGGCACCAAACACTACCAGAAAGGGAGTAGGAGATCAGGGTGTGAGCAGAATATTGGCTGCAACTCCAGAAAAGTCTTCTTTTCCCTTTCCTATCACCATAGCATTAGGTTTCTCCAGTACCATCAGACAATAAAAAGATGGTTATGTGCTTTAAGCTATATGTAGGTAAAGCCCACGGTAGAAATACCATATATTTTAAGTTTTATATGTATTTCTTCCCTTCCCATAATAAAAAACGCCAAACACCAATATGACTTAGGAAAGAATACCATTACCCTCTCAACAGTAAAACGCATATAAGGAAAGGAGGCCCACACTTATTAAATGGGGTTTACTTTCTAAGAAAAATAAACATGTAAGATTTTATTTGGAGATTTATAAAGTGCTGATGAGCAAACTGGAGGCTTGTATGTAAGTAGCAGTCTATTTGGCACAAGTATAAATAGGTATTTTGAAAATTAATCAGCCAAAATACACATCATATTGAGAACTAAAAATGTTTGTATGCATAATGACTCTTGGGGTTACACATCTGCATATTATTGAGAACCAAAAATGATCCTACATCAGCTAGAGATGTACCTTAGTCATTAAATAATGTTTCAACTGGATGAGTGATACAGACATAAGACGTGTACAAGGCAACATGTGCCAGATTCCTCCTTCAGTTCTACCTCTGAAATTCTGTTAACTGAAGGAGAATTTATTCTCCTGGTTTCTAAAGAAAACATTTCATTCAAAATGCTTGTGTTCCTACAGGCTCCCCTTCAACATTAGATCATAGAGTACTCAAGACTATAACAGTTCTAATTGTTTGGGTTTTTTTCAGGAAATTGGTAGCTCTGTAGATCTTTCAAATATTCTGGAAATGCCATTTTGGTGAGAAATAATTCTGCAAGGATGCTTTTGCTGGCAACCATTAAAGTGCAGGTACAGCAAGAGAAGGGTCTGTGGGGAGTCTGTGGCCAGTGAGTATATCCCTTGGGTTTGGTAGGCAAGGACCTTGTGCTTTCAAATTTTCCATTATGCTTGTGCCAAGGGAAGTGCTTTGCACTTTCACAAATTTGGCAAAAGAACTATTTATATATGGGTCAGTGGGCCCAGACTTTAAGATCTTGAAGTGAAAACTTGTTATTTCAAAACTGTAAGTTAGTGGCTACACAGTTGTATTATCAAGCCTTCATCTCTTCTGTTGAAGAGTATCTGTGACAGCCATGTACAAGAAGTATAAACACATAGAAAGTCACCAGTTAAAGCTTACTAAGATGAAAAAGGATTGTCATTGTTGTTAATAATGTTTACGTATTCACATAATATCTATTGGTAATTGTTGTGGCAGTGACAGGATGGCAACCTCTGTGTAGCAGATTTATTGCTTATTGCTTGGAAAGGAACGAGTAAAGTTTCACACAGACTTTAGACAGCCTTTTCTGGTTAAGTCCAAGGGGGGCTGTCACCGAGAGGAATGGGATTTGTCAGCCAGTGATTCTTGTCCCAAGACAGTGGAGGCATGCACCACTATATTATAAGAGTAGACCCAAAGAGCCCTGGAAAGCACAGAATTCCCCTTTGAACTACAAATCACACAAAAATTTCTGGGCATTGAATTTTATTGCTCGCTTCCAGCTTAAATTAACCAGGACAAAGTTGGACAGAACTTGCAAAACTTTGAAGTTAATTTTGGACCAGTTTAATGTGATCTTGGGTTAGATTAAGTTTTAAAAAGAAGCCGTGTAAAACTCAGCATTTTTCACTGATTAAATCAAAGGAAATAGAGTGGAGCAATACACAGAAAAATGTCATCCTAGTACTGCATCTAAATTTCTTCATCCCTTTTGCAATAAATTTTTTATCTATCTGTGTGAAAGAAACTAAAGGCAGAACCACTATGTTTTTCCATGCTTTGGTGAAAAAAAAGGGCATCTCTCTTTTATCTCTAATCTGGCATTCGGATGGAAAGATTCTCGATGGGCTGGAGACAGAAAGGCTCACCACACCAGAGAGCTGGCATGGGCAAAAAGCACCTGGATATTGAAAAAAAGGAGTGCCACAACGTGGCATAAAAGTCAAGGATGGTGGTGTGTGAATCTCCTACTACTCAGTACCAATACCTCCCATGAAAAAAGTGTCTGAAAAGGGGCTGACTCTTGCTTCGAGAAAATTTTTCACCATGGCTTCATGTCTGTTTGCTTTAAGATAATTTTATGCATCATGAAGGATAATTTCTAATGCTTTATTTAGCCTTCGTGCTTTCTATTCCTGTGATGCCAGGACTGCAGTCTTTTTTTTTCTTTCACTATAAAGGTGACGTGGTTTTGTATCTTAACATAGGTAGCTGAGAATGTGTGTGAATGAGTGAGATTCATCGTAGCATCAAAACACACCCACTGCTTTTAGAACATTAAAAGATTCATAAGCCCAAATATAAACAAAATTAAAGGAAAATCTTTGTTCTTCTTTCTTTGTCTTTTCAAACTGAGACCAAGAACCACAATGAGGAAACTGTTTCTTGTCCTTTACAAACAGGTTAAGTAACAAGGCTATTTAAGCAAAGAGAAGAGAAATCACGTATTGTGGCAATTGGTGGTTTTTCAAAGGTTTTCAATTAGAGTATGAAACAAAACATTCATTTTTGTTAAATATAACCTCGCATATTTCAGTTGCAGGCCAAATTTAACTTCACTTTGGTGAAGTTTAATACGGTCTTTTTTATTGAGTGATTTATTATGGGTTTTTTTTATCTTTAAAAACATAGAAAAACATAGAATAAAAATCTTTAGGCAACTATGTGTAGCTGCTTGCTTAGAAATGACCCTCATTTATTTTCTAGGAGTTCAAAAGTTAGTTCTCCTTATCCCAGATTAGACTAGCCATACATTATTCCCATGTTACTTATGTACAGAAAAGAAAACTTTCTTAATCTGTCTGCCACAATAGGGCTTTCTAGAGGTTTACTTTAAGAAAAAGCCTATATCCTTTCATTCATCCATTAGCTTCATGATCCTACATGACATGTTGATCTAACCACTTGAGCTGGGACAGCTGACAGCCACAGCTGAATGCTGACGTATGTTTTTTCATTCTGAGGCAGTAAGTTAAAATTACATGGAGTGGTAATGTGGTTAAGTTAGGAAAAGTAGCACTGGGAGAGGCTTGTTGCTTCTCTGAAATGTTTCTGTAATCACAACCTGAAAATGGGAATAGGTCTCTGTGGTATGGAAGCGGAAATGTTGTCAAGGATGGACAACAATATGTGTTTTCAACACATGTATCTCTATCCTGGTGCCTCTGAAACAGCAGAAATGGGTTAGGTATTTGCATTTGTACAGGGAAATTGAGCTCTCATGTTAATATTATATATAAGTATTTAGATATTCTGCATCATATAATTAAGGTTATAAAAAAGAAGAAAAGATTGTTTCCTCTATAAAACCCCAACCAGACGGAGCTTTATAACATCATACTTTTAAAAACCATAGTTTTCCAGGGGCCAGCAGCTATATGTATATTTACAATATACCTATTTGCTTAGGATATATGCATATACACATGAAGTGCAGTTTTCTGAACGTGACAACTGCTTATGCATCTACCTCTGCTATTACAGTGTCACTTTGGTAGGATACCTAAAGACAACATTATTAAGAAAAGACTAGCCACTTTCTTGTTACAGTCATAAGTGACTTCACATTCGGTATTTTTGTAATATTTTTAACCTGTAAACTATTCTATTTCTAGAGAAGGCTTTGTGTAAGGTACAGTCAGTATTTCCCTGTAAATTTGCTAATGATTTCTTTCATCCTGCCATTTGGTAATCAAGTCTTTCCCAGGGAGCAGCAGTATAACAAAGGTGCATAGGAAAGTTGTATCAATCAAGACAGTCACCAGAGCACTGCTCTGTTGATTGAACCAGACTTTGAGCTGTGATCTGAGGGATATGCGTAAAAATTGATGAAGCAAGGTAGAGAGGTGTTAACACAAACCATTGTTTATTTGGCACATAATGAGAGACATGTCAATATCAGCTATCTTGTATTGATTGAATTCTACTCCTTTTAAAAGCAAGAGCTGTGGTTTTTAAAATTACAAAGTCCAATAGCACTATTAACTGGATTTCTTACAACTGCACCCAAGAGAAACCTCAATTTCTCCTCCCCATCAAAAGAAGAGGAGGGTATTTCAAAAAAAGCATTGCTCACATCTGCAAACTTTTTTGGCATTCTGTGGTTGATGAGGTTGCTAAATTATTTTTTGCCTTTCCTATGCAAAATGAAGAAACTATTCTTCTTATCTGCTATTTCTTCATACTACCATAGCACCAATAAAAGAGTAATTGAGGTCATAGGAGTCTTTCTCCTATTGGTCATGCAAACACTATCTCAGAACTTCCCTGAAATATCTGTGTATATACTGAAGAGAGATGAGGATGCAAATAAGCTTTGTGATCTTTGCATGATAGCATACAGAATGATGCATGTGTTCAGAGTAGGCCTGAGCTGTATACAGTGGATCTATCCATCTACTCCACATAGTACCCATTTCTGGAAATGCTGTGAGCATGTTGTCACCACTGTACAGCCAAGAATCTGTGAGCTGACCAGAGAACTTGATGCAATACTAATTTCTCAATTTTGAATAAACTCAAAAGTTGCCATGGTGGTGAATGGGAATCTGTGAACTTTTGCATTCTGACTTTTGGTTACTCCTTTAAAAAATGTAAGTCATTGCAAAATTAATTGAGTTCTATTCAAGAGTGATATTGCTATTGTAATAGATACATTTTTGTAAGTTAGTAACTTCAAATTTAGATTTGCCACAAAAATAAATAGATGTTTATTGACTCACACCACCTCTAAAGACTTTCAGTAGGAGGAGGTACAAATAACCTTAACTAAAATATCTATATGTGAATTTAATGATATAATTTACATAACAAGTTTGTTATAAATTTAAATCTTAATTCTAAGGCCTTTATAGTTGATGAATAAGAGAATATTTTCAAATTAAAAATAAATCAGTTTGAAAATATCTAAATAATTACATATGTAGCAGAAAAACATTGGAAGTTACAATGATTAATGGGCATTTACATTGTGAAATCATAGTATCAAAGGTACACATTTACTTTATAACACTGCTAAGTTAAACATACCTGTGGGAAAGAAGCATTTCATTAATCTTTGTGTGAATGCTCTCTGTTGTAGGAGCAGAGACATTGAACTTAATTTTCCCGGAAAATGCAGGATGTCTGTGATGTAACCATAGAGGGAAGCTAACCTGCCTGACTCACAGTCCTGTACCTTAATTATATGTGAGGTAGAAGCTTAATCAACAGTTTGGAAAGTACTATTGTAAAGGGATGAGTGAAAAAGATAATACATTTATTCAGCCACATAAAGAGAACCACAACAGGAGATATGGAGAACATGACATGCGAGAGACAGAAACGACACATCTTCCCTGCAAGTGGCTGCTTAGTAATTTATTCTCTGCAGAGGATATGTGCTAATTTTGTTGGCATGTCCATGGAGACTAGACTGCATTACATTTAATGATTATTAAATCATATAGATTGGTCCTAAGCAGAAACACATAAATGAACATAACTTTGCTAAGCGTATTAGCAGACATGCATCTAGGCTACTTTTATGGTATGGCATGGAACACCAGAAACTTAAATATGTTTTAGAAGCACTAGAAACAAATTTTGCCACTGCGCCAAGTAGATGGTTGCATCACCACAGTGAGATAAATGAGGAATGATAATCAGATGGTGACAGAAGGGAATTTTGCAACATAAAGTATCCGGGAACTACTGGCTTGGGAGATCACAAAGAACATTTCCAATTTTTTTGTTTAACGAGGTCGAGCATGAGCTGTGATACTGGCACCAGAAATTTAGTTTCATAGTTGAAAGACGTATTGGAGCATGGGGACATGAAAACTTAGCATTAAATTTTGTCATTGTACATTGTTCATAGAAAAAAAAGGATTCCCAGGGTAATTGTGCCAATTTTATTAGTGTAAATTGCTAGCCTTCTCAACACAACAGGAAAAAAACTGCAGTTATCCCAAATGCATTTCTGTTAGAGGAAAAAAATAGCATGTAGTTATTATTTATTTGTTTCATTTGGGTTTTGTTTTTATTCACATGTAATTTACTGGTGGCCTCAGTGGGCTCCAATCCACAGTATGCAATCCTGTTAAAACAAAACAAAGTCCCATCAGGGATGAAATGGATCCATGGATCCATTTTCTCCAGATTAATTTGAAAGATGAATTTTTCACACAGTGAGGAAGCCAAGACTGCAGATGACTCATTTTTGGTTTGGAACTTCAGGGAACAGATGGGAAAGCAGCAGCATTAATGTACCTTAATGGATGCACAGGACTGCATTTATTATTTGGCTTCAGTTCAGATTTCAGATTTCCTTTCTGTTTTTTCGTGGTTGTGACTGTGCCTTTCTGAATCAACTCAGAATCTTTCCAGAAGCATTTTCCTTTACTTCTCTACTGCACTTTTTTGACCATTTTTTATCCACCTTTGTTGTCACACTTGATTACAGGTTTAAGTCTCAAAACAGCATGGGCAATCTCTACCTGTTTTTGCAAAGCAATTATCATAGAGGAAGGTTCTTGAAGGATGGAAGGCAATAGGCGGAAGTGTGCACTCTTGGTCCCTGCTCTAGGGCTTGTGAGTACTGGGTGGTATAAGAAAGGATTGCAGAAGTTGGCTCAGCTCATGTGCTCTTCCTAACCAGCATCTCCTATTGCTACTGTTGGAGATTAAGGACTGGGCTAGATGAACCAAAACAGATGCTATAAGTAATTTCTTATGGTCCTCTGTTCTCAGAATGGATATTTATTAATTACTGTAGATTAGGACAGGCACAAAACAGGACAAAATATAGGTTCCATATAAGATTAGGTTTTATTTCCAATGGAATTTTGGTTTCCCAAAGAGATACAACAAACGCAACTCATAGTCATCATTTAAATGCTTTCATTTGGGGGTATTGTGATATAAGAAGCCAAGAAAAAACAGCAGCATATTATTTATTAAAAAAGTTTTTATGGCCAATTCATGATGGTGTATTTGTGCAGTTATAACAAAAGTGTAGGCCTCAGTCATAGAAATGAATTTCTAAAGATTTGTTTTGGAACTTTATTTTTGGAAACTTAAGTCTGTTCTCTGATATCTCTGGAACTGGAGAACAAACTCAGGAGACCCTGGAGATGAGATGCAGCTTAGAAATAAAAAAGAAAACTTACGATGGTGGTTCTGTATCTTTTTGCCTTTACTACACTTGTCTGGTCCAAGCAGGTTCGTGATATTAAGTAGAAAGGTACCATAAGCTTACCTGTAAGTAGAGGCAAAACACATTCACATATTCATCCTTGAACTTTAGTCCACCAATGATCAGTGGCAACACCTCATGAAGGACTTTGAATTCATTTTGTGGATCTACTTGCCATTTTGTTTGAGAAAGTGTTGGATTAATATGTATCTTGTCTAGGAAAACAGCTTGCCTTCTAAACTTGTGAAATCTTGGATTTGTATATAGCTTTACAAAAACACAGCATGAGTGCAGTCCTATCCAGGGATCTACCTTGGCTCATCAAATGTACTTTTGTAGCACTACCAGACTTCAGTGCTCCTGTGCAGAAGACTTTTGTCTGCTGTCATCCCACATGGCTCGCAGTAAAGCTTGGATTACTTTTAAACATAGCATCAAAAATCTTTGGACTGCTACTAATACTGCTATCTCTTTGCATATGTCTTCTGCATGCTATATGCAGCATAATTTTCTTTTATTTCTTGTGAACAGCAATTTAATTAGATCTTTCCACTTGTTCTGTTCTCTGACATTTCAATCTGTCTTACCTTCTACTGAACCAGAAAAAAATACTATTAAGTGAAACTTGACAAGAAAGAGAGAAACTAGAAAACTCATAATGTATTAAATGTAGTTCAGCATGACTCAAATAAGGACAGAGAAGCTTATTAAAAAAAAAGATACTGGTAAATTTGGACTATTTTGTCCTTAACCTCTCATGTTTTGATGACTGTGATTCTGTTACTGTACTGAAAACACATTTCCTATGTAATCATGTTGAGCATGCACGTTTCAACAAAGACAATGACAAAGATATATAGATAAATCTCAATCACAACAAACACAGATTTGACTCAGCAACCAAACTGGAATATCAAATCTAACATTTGTTTGCATGAAATAGATTACTGAAACTCTGAATAAACCACATCTTCCTGGGAAATTACTAGTATTGCAACAAACAAAAAGCTTTCACACGCAGAATGCAAGGCCATGCATTTTCCTGGGTGATTCATTGTATCTAATGCCCAAAGTGTGCCTCACTCTTTCTCAAAACAAGAGCTATAAATAGGCAGGCACTTTGTGCCATTTTAATGCTGAGTATTGCACATTCCAGAAACTTCAGTTTTTCAGATGCTTATTTTTATTTTCCTTTGTTGTGACTGAGTAAGTGAGCTCAGCCTACTGAAATGCCACCCACTCCTTGAAAGAAAAATCTAGGAATAAACTCAAAGATCAGGAAAGGGCTCTACCTAGAAGTACACCTGGAACAAGGAGCAGAGAATGCAAAAAACTGAAAGAGAAGGTTGAGCTGAAATCAGAGTATATTTTGTTTGCAGACAGCAACGAACTTTTGTCTGAAAAGCCCTATCTTTTCTGGTGTTATGATAAATCCCTGTCCCTCACGAAGAACATCATTAGACTCAGAATTTGGGGTAATGGAAGAAATATTTAATATTTTGTGTTAAGTCAGAAAGCTGCCTGAAAAAAATGTTCTTTTTCCTTTTTTAATATGGACCCCCATTGTTTCCATGCCCTGGCATCTGGCAGTCAGAGAGCCAGTAATTTCCTCTGAACGTTTTTAGAAAACACCAAGAATCATTTGGAATATAGATGCCTTTTGCAAACAGCTTCAGTTTGTGTGGAACTACTGCAGCATGAAGACACTTCTAAAACACATCACAGGGACTTTCCACTCTACTGTCTTTAGGAATAGAGACCTCAAACTTGCAGTCACCATCCAGCTAGTAAAAAATTCCTAAATCTGCATACATGTCAGAAACAGCTTCCTGGATGTTCTGTGCGCTAACAGATCCCGGTGTGATGCCAAGTCTTTAGTTTTCCTCTGACTGTTGAAATCTGGGCTGGATCCATGTTCTGGTGTCAGCCTGGGCCTTGTGTTGCCATTTAGGCAGCCTGGGCTTTGGCTGCTTAGGATTCCCATATCCCTTTCCATCGTGGCAGGCGATGGAAAGACTGTTCCAGGGATAACCACAGGCAGAGCCATCTGCTTAATCTTGGGCATTGCATTAACAGCAAATGTGATGGAAACAGAAAGTCAGGAGAGCTGCATGATGCTGGGAATGTTCATTGTAAATGCAACTGTAAAACTGTGTTTTGGAAAACCCAGGGGGTACACAATGTTTTTCTGGTAGATTTACCAGCTGGTTTGTCCAGCCTGGTCTGTAAGAGTACTCTGGATTATAAACACTCAGCAAATCTGACCTTGAGCTAGCAACAAACTGAATACTGCCCTTCTTCTGAGGATTTGAAAGTTTAATAATGAATTACGGAGAACTCCTGCAAAACACTATCTTATGTGGGATCATAACTATTCTGTATACTGTCAGACTGTGATCCTTGTGGTCTCATGTTGATGTCACTACAGTTTTATTCTGGGTTAAGCTTTTCTGACCAAAATAGAATTACTCTGTATTTATGCCACCACAAACAGTGTTAGTACAAACAGTTAATCAAAGCAAATGCTCCACTTTATAATGGCTGGGATAGGATGGGTGCTGTGAGCTGCGACTCTGTGATTCTGCGCTGTTCTGAAACAGGCTTGTTTGTACAAAGGTTCAATATTCTAAACTTCAGTTACAGTTTCAGCCATTTGCTAGACCACCCACCTAGGCTCTTGGCTCTCTTCCATTTCCAGTAATTCTCAAGCTTCATAGACAAGGTTGCAGATTTGTTTTGCTGGTTTTGTTCTTAATTTTGTCTAAATGGTGAATATAGTTCAAGGCGATTTTCTTCAGGCAAATAGGAAGACAGTTTGGTGCCCCGCAAAGAACATCACAGTGTTTGCAAATGGTAATGAGAATACATCAAATGCTACAGGCCACTAGACATGTGGACTTAAACACAGGAAAAGACTTCAACATTACTGCGTTTCCTGTGCTGCCTCCTGCATTCTAGTAATGGGTATCTATGGATGCCAACTTTTCCTTCATAAGATGAGGAAAATGGGTATTCGTGCTCACAGCAGCTAGGAGGGCAACCATCCAAATGTGGTCTGCTGTGTAACACATACAGAGCTTTCTCTGCGCTGACAGCAAATCTTGGTGCTGCAGATCTTTTCATAATTTGCCCTCAGACTCTGATAATTTGTCCTTGCATTATTTGTTCTATGTGCCTAAAACCTGTGTACTCCTTTAGGTTGCAAAATTATTGCAGCCTATGTGATGAAAATTAGTTAGAACAAGTTAAAGAAAATAATTTTAAAGTTTCTTTCTCATTATGGGTAGCTACCAAGGTTTTCTTGCTTTTCAGTTACTGCAGCAGCCAAGGGAGATTGTTTCCACCAAATCAAACAATAAAACACCTTTCTCTCTGAGAAGCCTATTCACCTGATTTTTCTTCATTTGCAGAAAGGATCAAAGAGATTTCTTACTGCAAATGATGTACTGATTCTATTGGGATACAGTGTAATTATGATACATATGTGCCATTTTAAGTTGCAAGTAATACCCTAAAGAGCTTTGTGGAGTTATGCTTCACAGAGCACCAAAGGTGTAAAAGGAGAGGTGCACTCCCCAGAAATGGTACATGGCTCCCAGTTTTGGCTTTCTGACTGCCGTAAATGATGAATTTTGTGTTGTTGCTTTTGAGTCACATGCTACTAACTTAATTTTTAGGAAAGGGCTGAAGCAGTAACACTTACCACGTTTATGGAAAAAAACCAAGCAAGAGGAACATGTGCCCTTTCACCTGGAGTATAAGATTAGAAAACAGAGAAAGGCAATGTGAGAAATGTTCAGCAAAAGGACAGGAAGTGCCTGTCCAACTCAATATGCCCAGTCTTTTCTTTGTGCCCTTGTTTATCTGAAGCAAACTTCCCTTCTTTTTTTCACTCGGCTCCTCTAGCACATTCTGAACTTGTCTCTAATTTCCAGCACTTTTTCCATTAGCACTATGTAAACTCTCGGCAGAAAGTAGTTGTGATGGAAACATTTCTCAGTTTCTTCTAAGTTTTGAACTTGGGGGAAGCTCTAATCTACTTGCCTGTAGTTTTAAAGCGACATGCAGACAGTGAGCACAGAGTTTTCATCTGCTAGCTGTCTGTGCATTATGACTTAGATGAGTTTTAAAATTCTTGTGCCAAATTAGATTAGCCTGAAAACTGTTTAATAAACTTTTCAATAACCAGTTGCTCGTGGCCATATTTTTTGACTAGCATGGCATGAAAATTCCCCATCAGTCTTAATTCTCCCACTTAAGCGCTATCAGGATGAGGGAATATTGCAAGAAATCCATAATTTGCCCTAGGCCATCAAGTTTTAATCAACTTGGAAAATTCTATAACATTGTATGAGGCACATAAATTCACGATAACTGTGAGGAACAAAGTGGATATGCTCAGTCAGAAACCATGGCCATTAATTTTTAATAGTCCTTTTCAAATTAATCATTCCTCAATATTTTTAGGATGTTTAAATGATATACTTCAACTAACCCTTCCATATGCAGTAA
>JBCJKH010060371.1:0-15814 GCA_039877255.1 Loriculus beryllinus | reverse complement strand
TAAAAAAAAAAAAGATAAAATTATTATTATTATTATTATTATTATTAATAATAATAATAATAATAATAATAATAATAAAAAATCAGCTGCTCAGAGGTTTAACTCCCTTTCCTGAAGTTAATAATTATTCTAAATAAAGATATGTATTTTGGGCTAGGAGTTTGAAGAGGAGAGTTTTGATCTAGTAAGAGACACTAAGGAAAAAAAAAAAAAGAAAAAGGAAATTGAAAAGTATTTCTTTCTCCACAGGCTGTTAGAGAAGCAGGGAGTGATGGAGTGGGTGTTCAAGAAAAGCATCAAATTGGCAGAATAGAAGCTAATCAGGCAGGAAGGAGAAGATTATGGATGATTAGGGACCTAGGCAAAAGCTCCTTATGTTGATGGAGAAGGAGACAGGAGACCAGACGTGGCATATAAATGGCCATCTCTTTAACCCTCGTATATAACAAAGCAGACAGACTGTAGGTGAACTGGATGGGAGAGCAAGTCATGATGGCGTGAGTGTGAAAAGATTGTGGGAGGGAAGGGAGCTGAATGCTGCTGGAAGGAGCAGTAGTGGGGGATGCTCCAGATCTGTTTGGAGCAGGGAGCTGCATTGAGCAGCTCTCTACGAAAAGCATCAGCAGCTCTAGCCAAACTATCTGTTTCACCTCTGGCAGAACCATGCAGAGGCAGCCTGGTAACAGTTTTTTCTCAAGCAGGAAATACAAAGATTGCAAATCACAGAATCATAGAATGGTTTGGGTTGGATGAGACCCCAAAGACCATCTTGTTTCAAACCCTCTGCCATGGGCAGGGACACCCTTTGGGAGAGTGATTGCTCCCTGCCCCACCTACTCTGCTAGCAATGGGTGTAGGAAACCAGGGTCCAAATCCCACACCATATTTTTCTTCCTTGCTGCATCTTCAGCTTCTTTTCTTTCTCAGGATAGCAGCAGCAAGGTCTGTCCCTCAGGCAGCAAAATTCATGCTATCTTGCAGAATAAAAGGAAGTGGGGTGGTAACAGATTTGGAGCAAGATATAGTATAGGAAAAGGTTGAAAAGGGAGCTGTAGAGACTCAGGACAGAATCATTGTCAAATGAACAATAGCCCTACTTTGAAATTAAGAAGAAGTGTATGCTTCAGGCTCTTTTCACTCTCTTAGGCTAAATATTCCACTCTTTTCCTTAAAATTTTCAACTACTACTTGACTACACTGCTTGCTTTGAAAGCTCAAAAGAAAATCAATAAACATATTTTACTAGTCCTTTTATGATTCCATATCACAATTTGTGTGTGGGGTGAGCTCAGTTGTAGGCTGCTTGTTACAAAAGAGTAGAAATCATTAACAATTATGAGATACTGACATCTGTTTCTTAAACATTGTTTAAGCAGATGAGTAATGTATTGATTTAATAATTAATTTTTGCTGTCTCATATATTTCAAATACATGCCTTTGTCTTCCATTGTTAGCAAGGCTAATTTTCTGCTGAAAATCTGCTTTTTGGCCATTAGTATTAGTCTTCTTCCTTTCTTAATAAAATTAACCTGGGCCTAAAAGTTTCAATGGAACTTTATAAGTTTTTTAAGCTTTGCATCCTACAGCTTTAGATTGAGTTGAAAGTGAAGGCAAAAGCACATCTGTTGTGAGTAGGCATAAGTGATACTATTGTAATTTTTTTCTGTAGAATCATAAGATCATAGAATACTTAGGATTGCAAAGGACCTTAAGATCGTCTAGTTCCAATCCCCCTGCCATAGGCAGGGACACCTCCCACTAAACCATGCCACCTAAGGCTCTGTCCAACCTGGACTTGAACACCTCCAGGAATGGAGCACTCGCAACTCCCTTGGGCAACCCATTCCAGTGCCTCACCACCCTTACGTTAAAGAACTTGTTCCTTATATCCAACCTAAAACTCTCCTGTTTAAGTTTCAAATCGTTACCCCTTGTCCTATCACTACAGTCCCTAATGAAGAGTCCCTCCCCAGCATCTCTGTAGGCCCCCTTCAGATACTGGAAGGGTGCTATGAGGTCTCCACGCAGCCTTCTCTCCTCCAGGCTGAACAGCCTCAACTAGTAGTTCACAGCTCTGTTGTAAAATCAAGTGTTTATGGGGTTTTTTTTTTCTGAAATTATACACTACTTATCTGCCTGTTTAATGTAAGTTATGTTCCTGTCACATTCCTCATTTTTTCCCAGTAACTCTTCAGATTGTCATTTCCTTTGATCTTTTTATGGTATTTCAGCAATATTACAATGAATCACAGTTCTTACCTATCATCTCACCTTTGGCTTGTGTTCAATAGCCTGATTTTCCAAGTCTGAAAGTTATTTCGTGTTCTTTTTTTTTTTTTTTTCTAATTCAATACGCATTGTGTGTGATTACAGGGTAGAGTGATGATTACTCTTCAAAGAATTACAATCAAACTTGGCTTGTTAGTGTATAAAGCTCTGGCTGTTAATCACAATCATTTAAGCAGTAGCTAAACCTCACTAAAACACAGATGGCATGTTGTTAGCATTTCAAGCTACCCAACTCAGTCACTGTTGATATATTCCAGGAAGGAATTTGTTATGCTTTTCAATACTGCTTCTCTTCTGTAGCACTGAACAGTATCTGCTGGGTTTGATACCCTCTCAGACACTTAGAATAAGCACATAATACTGTACAGCTGTAGCAGCTCGTGCAAATAAAAATGTATTTTTTTTCACTGAAAATGAAGAGTTTAACCATACGACCCAAAATGAATAAAAAAAAGAAGTCTATGAAAGAAAAAAATATAAACAGGAAGTTGTCTTGATTAAAACTAACAAGTGAGTTTAAATATGTATATATATATGACTTTGTGACTTAAGAAAACCTCGGCAAGCTTGATCAGTGTTGGCAATTTGAGAAGGTCCACTGTTTGCTGGCTGGGTCGTAAGGTCTGGTGATTTCCAACAAGTCATAAAATAAATAGATAACTATTTTTTCAAGTGCTACTGGCCAAAATAAAAGCTCAAATACTGTGTATCAAAGAGTAGAACAAATCATGCTATCAATGCCAAGCCCCTAAGCAAGGATTTTTAATGAGTGATTAAATGCTTGCTACAATATGACAATCCACTTTATAAAATCATGTATTTCTTAAAAAACATGTGTTTTGAAAAGGTTTTAAATGACTCCATGCAGAAAAGTTGAATTCTTACACTGTAGAAAAGGATTCTCTGAGAGGCCAGAATGCACTGATGTAAGCAAAAGAGAAGACAAATAGTCTTGCTACTGCACAGACTCAGTACATATTTGTCTCTCATTCTGTCTCCTTTCAGAAGTTTCTCTACCAGTAAAATAAAATTGCCTTACTCAGAAGTTACCTTTGGGAATCTAATTGGTGTTCTGAAAAAGATAATCTGTCGTTTTAGATAAACTCTGAGGAAAAGGAAAGAAAAGAACAGTTCTCAAATGAAGAATCTATTATTTAACCGACACTAACTGTGCATGACTTTTCATGAGTATACATTAAGTTATGAGCTTAGAGGTCTGGGCATGTGTATTCCAGTGCTGCCAGAGTACATGAGCATTTTGACCCTATACCTCCCAGCTTGCTGTGAAAGGGGTAGAGTTCACAGAAGGGCACAATCAGGGAGACATCCCTTCTTGAAGATTGAGCGATGTATTAGGTCTGGGAGTTTTGTTTATGAAATGAATAAGGCTTTTCTCCTCATCTTGTACCATGTTTGTTACTGTTTTGTCTACATAGATGTCATTCCGTGGTGAAAAATGCACGCATCAAATCAGAATGTCAGAAAACAAAGTGTGATTCTTATCTTATCTTTGACATGTAGTTTGCTAAGAGGCAATTAGTCTCTGGCCATGCTCAATTTCCTTCTACCACCACCACCATTTGTATATGCTTCCCTAGAGACTACTGCTTGAGCAGGCAGAGAAGAGATCTGAACTGGCATCAAGACATAGATGTATCTGTTTGTCGTTGACTACACACATTTTCTAGTAAGTGGCATCTCTGCCACAAGAATGGGAGAAATTTAAATTTTCATTATTAACTCCTTTAGCACTTACAATTTCAAAGATACTATTCACTTAGCACAAAATGTTCAGAAGCCTAAGGGAAATTGGATTTCCAGAGCAGTAATTCTTTCTTATTAGCCATTCTCCAAAATACTGTTCATATCAATGAAATTCTTTACCAATTTTTAATTAAAATATTTTATAAAGAACCATCTAAGTAATTTCTTTGTGAAGATGTCAAGGCCAGATGCCATCTTCCACTTCTTTTTCATCCTTAAGGTTTGGGTAAGCATGAATTGTCCCTATTGAAATAAAAGTACTGAAAGTAACACCTGTCAGCCCTGCTTTGTTAGTTGGGTTTGCTGCAGACACAAAAACTTCTTTTCTTTTTGTTCTGGAGTACTATGTGTGCAGCAGAAAATCACACTTCCTGAGAAGCTGTGGTTACTGGTCCTATATTGTATGATTCTTAGCAGTGCAATACGTTAAAAGTAGTCACAGATGTTTCACTTGTGAAGTCCACACTCAAGCCATGTTACATATATGGTGCAGAGAATTTTTTCTCAATACAGTGACACAGTACAATGCACATAAACATCCTCCTGTTCTTTCCCAGAGATTATATATTTTGAGATTATTCCTTACAGCATAAAACACCGGAAGTACCCCTTCATTTAATTTCAGATAAAGTATAGGGCCCACATAGCTGTCTACAAAGAATATACTCCATACATAGGAATGTAATTTCTCTGTTGTACTCAGTGTTTGTCTTGATTTCTTTGACCTGAAATAAGAGGTGATTTGAATGTAATATAATTTTAATCCAGCATCTTCAAAACACTTAAAACAATGGTATGGCTTTTGTTACCTTAGCAATGAAGAAACAGAAATTTTAAGACAAATTCTGACCTTCTTGTAATGAGGGTTTCTGCATCGAACACCTTGAAATTGAGTTTGTACAGCTACAAGTTTAATGTCAAGTGCTCAAATGAAAATTGAATTTATTGCTTTCATTAATTGGCCTCCTTTAATTTTGAAACTTTACATATTTGTTTAATCTTAATAACTTTTGTCTTATTCATGAAATGTTGCTCTTCTGTGCTTATGATTGTCTCTGTTGATTCAAGCATTTTCAGTGTGATATTCTCTGTTGCAAATTTTT
Source organism: Loriculus beryllinus (assembly GCA_039877255.1). NCBI lineage: Eukaryota > Metazoa > Chordata > Aves > Psittaciformes > Psittacidae > Loriculus > Loriculus beryllinus. Next base: position 10,657 of record JBCJKH010060371.1, on the reverse strand, counting down.
AATGACATTTTCAAAATAAATATCAGGGACTTTTACATATATATAAACTGAATAGATACATATTTACTGCATATTAGAAACCATGTCTAGTTAGGAAAATCTCATCAACTTAAGGTTCCAGAATAGGTCAGCAAGTTCCATATAAAAATGAAATTTCCATGCAGTGCTTCATTTACAAGGAGTGTTTGTTTATCTTCTCTGGCATTTATTACAGTGATCAAGCAACTGAAATAATCTGCATATTATGCAAACCAGTCCTTTTCCCAGGAAAGTTTTCAGGCTTTTTATATTAGGAAAAAAATTAATGCAAAGGCTTCTCGTGAGATAGCATGAGAAATGTATTGGATCTTTTAATGAGAAATTCTTGTTACTGTCATTGCAGGTGACTAACCTATTTTGGGAAGTTATAGCTTCTGATATTATGGGTTGCGTCATCAAAATGTTGTATTGTGAGTGTTCTTAGCAGTATGAAGGACTGCTCTATTTGCTTCCTGGTTAATTGGATTATTGTCCATTCTACCAGTGTAACCACAAAGACAACTAAAAGAATTGAAGCTTTAGAAAATGGAGATTTAACAATGAAGTTAGTTCTTCGCCAAAGAAGATTGCAGTTGGAAAGGTTAGATCAGCTGGGGAAAGAAAGCTAACAGTACCTGTTTATTCACAGTCAACAGTGTGAATATACTGAAGGAGGAAAAGATTGGCAGCAATTTGTAGAAAATCACTGTCTATAAACTTTTAGAAGGCTCTTTTTAATCTTGATTTGGGGACATCTTTTGAAAAAGCTTTTCTTGCCAAAATTAATAGTTTTAGCTTTATAAAAGCAAAACTTACTACTCTATTAGAAGTAAGTAAAGACTTCTCAAATTATATGTCTTGATGTGCATATTTAGGTGGTGGAAAGCATTTGGGGTAAATGCTTCAGAATCTGGCTGCTTTTTGTACAGTACTTGCTGCAGAACTCTTTCTAACTCATGATAACAAGTCATGTAAAAGAAGAAAACTTTGCAAAGGAATAGACCTCTAGTAAGTAAAAAGATACTCAGCAAAAGGCAAAGTTCATGTGGCTTTAACTGCAACCTGGGAAAGAACAACCTTCTTGAACTGAGACTTTAACAAATACAATAAACCACATTTCCATTCCCTTAGTTTACCCGCTTAGTCTCCCTGACTACTGTATGGAGAAGTTGTGTCAGTCCAGTGAAGTTCCCACTCATTAGAAGAGGCAAAATATAACCACCATTTTTTAAAAAGTTAAAAAGAAAGACCCAAGGAACTACAGGCTGGTCAGTCTCACCTCAGTGCCGGGAAAGATCATGGATCAGTACCTCCTGGAAACTATGCCTATAAGAGGCCAGTGACTCTTTTACTGCTGGAAAGGGACTTTTTATAAGAGGAGGTAGTGGTAGGACAAGAGAGAATAGCTTTAAACTGGAGGAGGGTAGGTTTAGATAAGATACTATAATAAAATTATTTGTTATAAGGTTGGTGGGACACTGGAACAGATTTCCCAGAGAAGCTGTGGATGCCCCATCCCTGGATGTGTTCAAGGCCAGGTTGGATGGGGCTTTGAGCAAGTGAAAAGTATGCCTGTCTGTGGCAGTGGGGTTGGAAGTAGACGGACTTTAAGGTTCTTTCTAACTTTAACCATCCTATGAATCTGCGATATTACAACAGAGACTGAATGGAAATTATTCCCTCATGGTGCTCCACACTCCTCAAGCTAATAGATCTATTTGTCAGAATAGACAGTAGTTGCATGGATTTTGCTAGAGTAACCCATCACTCAGAGCTATATGGTTGGCAGATCAATGGCCATCTATTTCATGAAACCATCTTTTTTTAAGAGCTTTTACATGATTGAAAGCACAAATTGCACTTTGAAAATAAACTGTAAAGTTATTGTCTGTCACTGTTGTGCCATCCACCATTCCTTCAACTGCTATAACCTCTCCTTGTGTCATATTTGAAATGAGATCATAAATTTTCCAAGAAAGGAATTGTCTCTTAAAATAGCATTTGTACAGCAATTAGCACTTTAGGTTGCTGAACTTTAATGGAGATTTCTGATCTTGCCATAACATAGCAAATAATCACTGAAGTATGGAAAATAGATCCAGAAGAGGTTTTTGAGACTATATGATCTGTTCCCTGCTCTGAAACAAGGTTAAAATATGTCAAGAATTGTACTGATATATTTCCAACCTTAAACACTTTCGTTGACGGACATCCCACCGCCTCATACGAGGCTGGTTCAGGATTCAGTGGTTTCAGTGTACATTCACATTGTCTTTACTATAGAAATTTTGCTACTATTTTTACCTGTATTCCTTGCTGTATGTTATTTACCTTAGCATTCTTTTTCCTTTCCATGAGGGCTATGGAGAGTGCATTATTTTTTTCTACAACAGAAACCCTTTAATGGCTTAAAACTTAAACAGGGTAGGTTTGGATTGGATATAAAGAAGAAATTCTTTCCTGTTATGGTGGTGAGGCACTGGAATGGGTTGCCCAGGGAGGTTGTGAATGCTCCATCCCTGGCGGTGTTCAAGGCCAGGCTGGACAGAGCCTTGGGTGACATAGTTTAGTGTGAGGTGTCCCTGCCCATAGCAGGGGGGTTGAAACTAGATGATCTTAAGGTCCTTTCCAGCCCTAACTATTCTATGGTTTTATGATTCTATACACAACATGCAGAAATAAACATAGGCCAATCTGCTATACATATCATTGACAAAATGATTGCTTCAATCATCAGTTTAGTCCACAGGCAACATAGCTTCTGGCTAAAAGTTTGTTTTACTATACCTCTGTGTCCATAATTTAATTCAGTCAATATTTATTGCTACGTTTCCACAGGGAAAATTAGCTTACACCACATCAACAAAATTTGTAGAGAGTCAGTTTATTAAAATAGACTGGGACTGGAGTTAGTAAATTGTCTTGAAACGTTTCCCACAAAATACTACTCTGCAGTGCATAAGAGAAGTTTTCTTTTCTTTAATTACTAATTCATGCTATTAAATTGCTACCTTCTTTTTCTGTTGGCCTGTCCATGAAGCATAATATATAAATAGGAAAAAACATATCTTCTTCACTCAAATGAAGTCACACAACATGCCTGTCAGCATTTACAACACTCCTATATAGTTAATGTGCTGCAGCAGTCCACCATGCTTCAGAATTTCTCGTTACCATTTGAGAAGTCTTTGACCATCTTGGCACTTCAGAAACTGATGCATTTCAGCTTTCTCCCCATATACAGTTTTGTACATATTGACACTAGCTATCCATTTCTTCAAATGCAAGCAGATACCGCTGCAATACAGCTATCATCTGCCATGTATTTCTTCACTCTGGCAATCAACAGACACCACCTTGTATAAATTCAGATTTAGCATTTCCAGTGTATTGGCCAGCTAAGAAAAAAATAATTACCTGAACTGGGATTTAAAAGTTTCTCCTTCACTTTTCAGTTTGACTGTTCATTTTCAATTGCTGCTTCATATCATGGCTGGTTTTCAAGCAAATGTTTTCATTCTAGTAATTTGTGAAGCACACGAAAAAGAGCTGACAACACTAAGTGCTGAAGAAGCAGCAAGCTTACCACTCTAAAGCCAGACATCATGCTTTATCTGTAAGATGATACACATGATCTTTAACAGCAAAATTTGAAAAGGGACACTCAACCTATTGCACAAAGGCAGGGGATAGAGACAGTTTTATGCACAGGAAGCAAGGCTCGTGGGAACCAGCATATCCCTTTTTCTCCCCAACAAATAGTCATGGGTTGAAAGGAAGACAGAGGACAAAGATTAATTCTTCTTTTGCTTACTCCTGCAGCCTACTGGCTAGGTTCTGTATACTCTTCATGGAGAACTTAAAACTTCAAAAGGTTAAAAGAGGCTAAAGACATATGGAATGTATACAAATCAGATTATTTCATTCAGATTTAACCAAAGCAAACCCAAAACCCTTAGAAGATTCTCTAATAAGCACTTAGCTCCAGTTTTCAATAATTTAATGTACTCTGTATCAAGACAGACTGTGATATGCCCAGAAGCTAACAGGACCTTAAGGAAGAAAATTGCATACGTAGGCTAAGAGGGACCCAAGTCTGAGATTTAAACTTCTACTGCTTCAGACTTCCTTTCTGTCTTAAAGTCACTTCAGATTTTATCCAGAATTCACTGAAATATTCAAAAGCTAAAATTCAAACAGGAAAGTGAAATGCTTCAGAAAACAAAAGACAGCCATGACAAACAGAAATCATTTCATACACAGCTTTGATCTTTTTGTCACACTGAAATTCACCTGCCCTGTGCACACAGAAATCCATGCAAGGTAAGCAGAAGAGCTTAACTTCCAAAAGATAGCTTTATGTCAGCAGCTTGAATTATATCAAAGAATCCCATCTCTTTTCCCTCAGTCTTGTCACACACTCAGGGTCCTAAATGGCTAAATGATCCTTAACCAACAGAGGAAGAGTCTCCTCCTCTTGTCTTTCAGAATCTAGTTCAAACATTCTTCAAGGCAGTTTGTTAGTGCTAATATAATAATCCATGGAGAATGCACAGTAATTTAAAAGCTACCCTCATACATGTGCATTCTTAAAAATAAGTATTATACAGCAATTTCTCCTTCTCTTGCAGCTTATTCCAATATCAAATTCTCTTGGGCACCTATAGGGATTTGCAAACTTACTGAGTGTGCATATATGTGAGCACCTATTTTTTTCTACCTCTTACAAAGTTTTTAACTAAGATTAAACTTTTCATCAAATATCTAGACAGAGAGGGGTCCCTGGCTATTTAGGTAAACAAAATTAATGGAAGAAACATATTTAAAATACAATGAGAATCTGTCTCATTTCCTCAGTTGTTTGTCATATGCACATTCTCCCACATCACCAGCACTGGGAGAGACTAAACCTATCAGGGAATGAAAACTGTTCATATCTTTGTCAATGTATAAAAGCAGAATGCATAATGTTAATATTTTTAATAGAATAATATGCATTATATAAAGAAAATTCTGAGTCTTATATGCATTCCAATGCAAACACATGAAATTGCAATTAGAGCCTTACTGTGAAAAACTGTAGATGGACAAATAACAGTATGGTTCCTATAAAGAATTCATAATGCTATGTGCTAATTCTGTAATCATTTATGCACAGCCATAACTCAAAGAGCACTGAATGAATAATGATTCCAACATCTGTTTCTGCAATCAAACCCAAAGTATTTGATGACAGACAACAAGTTGCTATACCATCCAGTGAGGGAAAAATAATTTCCCAATCTTTTCTGAACTGAAGCACATTAATAAAATCCCCTTTAAAACACTCTCATGATTATTTCTCAAGAGACCAAAAGTATTCATGCACCCAGAGTTTGATTTAGAAGTATTCGACTGGCTAGCACTCTTCCAAATGCAATCACAGAATTTTCTAGCATAGAAGCTAATTATACAAAATACTGGTAATTGTGATCCTTATGCTACTGATTGTCAAAAGGAGTTCTACTTAATTTATATTTTACTGGAACCTCATGCTCACATGAACAATGAAAGGACAAAGACAATTTGTTACAACTGTGACTATGAAAAGAGAACCAAAGCACTCCCAGTTACTCATCCAAAGGCAAGCTCTGCTTTCCAGGACATGATACTTCATGGAGAATTTGTTTGCTGACACTGTTAACACAGTCAAGTCTTTCTAGTACTACAGCCTTTATGCTCCACATTTTATGCTCTGATGTTAAAGTCTATCAGACCTTACAATAAAGAAAGGACTTTCCAGGGGGAATCTTTTTGTATTGCTCCCTTTTTTTTTTTTTTTTGGAGGTACTTTTTGAGCTGCCACCTTCTTTGAACACAAGCCTATGATAATGCAGTAATTAGCATAACAGTATAATTAGTAATAATAGTATAAGTTCTTGCCAAGAAGCACCAAAGCATTCACTGTGTGATCTCTCCTGATTAAACAAACCAACTAAACAGAAAGATTCTCCTTTTCTGTAGTGATTTCCATTAGGAAATTCCAGCCTCAGCAATGACAGAAGATCTGTGTCATAATGTAAAGAATCTCCGCAGCTATGGACTTTAGTGACTTTAACAAGAAAGATCATTAATCAGACTAGTTATTGCTCTATTTATAGCCAGCCAAAAAATAATGTAATCAATACTCTGCAGAGCAGGCTTTTTCAGTAAGACAATTTTAACGCTAACATGTTCACATCATACCAACTATGGTCAGTGAATTTCCATAACTTTTTAAATACATAAATTCTTTAGCACCTTTCATGGGGAACTGTGTTAGTGGATTAGTTCTGTGCCTGATTATGTCTGAGAAAACTCACAAAATTTTATAGTACGCAATTAACCAGTAGGCTCCATATACAGAAACTACACGCTTACTTCTGTCCTACAGGTTGGTTTATATCATCAGTCACAAGGGTTTGAATTTAAGCTAATTCATCCCTTCTTACTCCAACCTTTCATCACCAACCCCATACCTGTCACCTGCTTTACCCTTTCAAAATAGAGTTTACACAAAGCCCTAAGTCAACTTACCATGTTTAGGTATTTCCTTGCTTTCCCTGTTCTCTCCCAAGTTAGGATCCTCAAGTGTGCAAAGCCATTTGCTATGATTTTATCCAAATTAATTCAAAATACCTTTTTTTTTTGTCCCAATAAACACACAACAGAACTACCAAAAAAATAGACTTCCAGACTTTCAAGTGTGACACATTTGAAATACAAGCTGACACAATTTCTGTTGCAAGACAAAGCTAGTTTGTGTATATAAGAACCCATCAAAGATTTTTCCTTTATTTTTTATACTATTGTTGCTTTTTGTATACATTAGTCTGCTACTCTTCCAGTATTTACAAATTACCTCTTTTCAATTAAAGTAAATGAAAGAAAGATAAAGAAACAGGGATGGAGCATTCTCAAACATCTGAAGACAGTATTTTAAGGGCACATTTTTTGAACAAAATAAGAGAATACTGAAATGCAAATAGCTTACTTCAGAGTTGTTAAGTGCCTTGACAACACAAACACACCAGGTCTCTCCTTTATCTTCTAGCTCCTTGTTTAGCAACTCTAATCTACAGACGGATACGGAACTACATCAATGTGCAGTGTGATCACTGTAGCAACTGCTTTGGTCAGTAAAGAGTACCCTGGAGCCATGACTTCATGACACTTATGCTTCTGAACTCGAAGGAGCATTGCCCTTTCTCATAGCCTGTCCTGCACCACGATTTACAGTTGAGGGAATCCAGTCTATGTATTACTGGGAAGATAATTTAGCACAATTCTGTGCTTATCCAAACCTTGCTGTGACTGACAGACTTGTAGACATCAGACACAGGGCTGAGATCTTTGAGTGCCTGTGGTTAAAAGCCAACAGATGTACTAGCAGCATGCCAGTGTAATTCTGTTCAGGACAGCATTGCTATGTACAGAGCATGGAATTTTAGGGCACTCAGCCTAGCTTTCTGGGGGAAAACAGATCCTGACTAAGGATCTGTTGATAAAAGACCAGAAAGTCATGGGAGCCCATTCTCATGCACTTTCTAACCTCAAATTGGAAAAATCATTGTGCATTTAAATAGAAACAATATCTTCATCTCAAGGTATAAAAATATGCCAAAATACACTGAGTAGAAAGGAAAGAGGTAAAGCAGAACATGAACTATGTTAAAATAATTACATCCAAAAGCATCAAAAGTATGATCTTTTGATAACACAGCAAAATTTACCACATAAAAATAGTTTGTTTGGATTTTTTTTCCAAAGAATGTGCTTGAAAGCTTTATAAACTAAACATGTTTACAGATAAAAAGTGTCAGAAAGCCAAAGCAGAAGACTAGCAGAGTGAAGCTATATATGTATACCATGGAGTAAAGTTTTACTAAGTACAGCTAACAGAACCTTATTAATTTATCTCACAATTATATGAGCTTTGCAGAAGGGAAACAGAAACCACTACCAGGTCTGGTTGTTTCACAGAACTCCTTGTTCAGTTCAGAACAGCTTTCTATTGCTAGTAATTACTCCATCCAAAAATTGCAGTAAGATGCACATTTTCCAGAAATGTTAAATTCTCAAGATAGTCCCTCTCTTCCAGGCAGACAAGAAAGCAAGAGCTGTGGTAATTAGTTATATTCCATGACATTTTATTGCACTTAAAATTAACTCCTTGCAATTTAAAATACCTTAACTGCCAGAAAATCAAACCAAGGTCAGCTCCAATTTTTGCCTGCTATCCAACTTTAGTGTGAGCACACAGAAACAGTTAAGATTTCTATCCTTTCTCACTAAGTTAGTGAGAAAGAGATTATACAAAGCCACAAAAACTGCAACTGAAAAATACTCCAGTACTAACATTCCTAATTAATCACAAAGACCTACATATAATTTTGTTTCATGTATAAGCATTTTATATCATTTTATGTATAAACATTTTATGTATTAACATTGTTTTATCCATGAATGAATACAAATAAATACACTTAATATATATCCATATAGCTGCCTACTGGTACACCACTATGCCCACTATTCAGTGCATACTCTGGAACAACTAACACAAAGTTCCAACCAAGTATCTGCCATAATCTGCTTGCTGTATTGATCAAGCTGAATTGAAGCTCGAAAATGTGAGGGAAAAAAATCTAACTGCTAGTTTTCAAACATTTCAGTTTCTTGCATGTTTGTTCAAGTCCTGTTTATTAAAGATGTGTTAGGTAGTCACTCAAACATGGCAATGAAATATGCAAAAAAAAACCTGAGCAGCAGAGTAGATGAACCCTGCTTTGACATGCCAAGAGTCAAGCAGCTGGCTCTGGCTTAGGAGGTACCTTGCAAAGGAATAATAATTTGTTTTTACTTATTATTTCAAAGCCTGATAAATTTGACAAATAGATGATGCAATTTCCATTTCTAACACAAAGTAAAGCTAAATGGGAAAACTCAAAAGCCAATTTTACGCATTAACTTTATGTTCATGCTTCAAAGCACGATACAATCTGAAGTTGACAGCGCTTATTTGACATACTTTTAACGTGTCCAGGGGAACACAGAAAGATAAATCAGTACATTGATTTTTAATGTATTAGATACCTGTCTGCTCCTAAGAACTTAGTTTCGTGTGGCATCTTAGCTGCTTGAAAGCAGTGAACTGCTCTCCTATCCCGCTGTACCCCAGGTTACCCGACAAAGACAACATGCTGTTAAAGATTACTAACTTTCCATGAGTCTGGATCAAAGCTTACAAAAGTTTCACAATATCTAGTACAGACTCCACAGAGATGTTTCTAGGAAGCCAGGAAACAGCAATAAAACTGTTTTCCTAAGTCCCTGATAGTCAAGCACAGTAGCACTTGAAGGAACAGAGGATGCAGTAAGTTAGGCTTGGTGGGTAAGGAGAAACACCTGAGCAATTTCAACACAGCTACTGACGTCCCCTCTGCTTTCAGTGGCATGCAACAACATTTTTAAGAACCATTTTTAAGCTGTCATACCAAACAGATTTTGGTAAAAGGCATTCATAGCTGCTTTCTAAAAGATTTAGACCAAGGCTCTCAAGATCCTTTCTCCCAGGCTCTTTCATATTAAACTTCTCAGTTTATATACTGCTATTTTAAAGACACAGCTACAAGCTCCAGTTGAAGCTCTCATTGAGACCCATATTCATTAACAGGAGGGATGAGAAAGCAGCTAGTATGTAATCACCAGCACTAACTTGCAACACTGCCATGTTTCTAGGCAACCTAGTGCCACTAACACAGTTTAGTGACACTTTTTATCCTATGTGGAGTCCAAAGCCATGCAAGTATGTGAAAGCAGCAAGCAAAGGAATACATTTGTTTTATTCAGTGACGTGTATAAATAGGAGCAAAACAAAATACTGACAAATTAACAAGGCTCTCATCTACAGACAAAAAGGACCTGTTGGGTTTGTATGTGCTCTTTTGATAAATTGCGTATCTAAATTTGCAGATTTGATCAAACATCCTACCAGCTTTATGCAAGGTAATTTGTCAAGTACAGAACCTGAAAGCTGGTGGGAGATAAAAGCACATTAGCATTATTCAGCATTTTACTGCTCTACTGAGAAAACTCATTTTGTATCTTCCTTAATCACTGGGTCTCTTCAGGAGACTCATCCTGGAAAACAAAACATTCCTTTTCAGAGTTTGGTGGAGGTGCGGGACAGAGGGCAGAGACTGGATGATAGGCATGTTACTTATGAACGGTTTTTTACGCTCCCACTTAAGGTCCAGCAAAACCAGATCCTAGTTTGCTAGCAATCAGGAAATCATGAATACTTTTTTCTTCTCTTCCTCCTCCCAAGGATGCTATGTCAATAACTTGCATGCTATAAATATGTGACTGTCAAGTCATTTGAGGAAATCTTATCTACTCTTTCTAGGAGGTTGATTGAACTATCCACTGCTGATGCTTTTACAGTATCAACATTTGTGACATCCAACCAGACAGTAAGCAAATGCTGCCACTGGTGTACATTATTTACAAGCTGAGTGAAAGACAGAGCTTCCAACATTCATTTAGTTTTAGACTTGTTTTTAAGTTACAAAACTCACTCAGCCACATTTTTAAATCAAGAACTAGATTTAATCTTCTA